>JAYKAV010001367.1:1278385-1400465 GCA_035582835.1 Phoebastria nigripes
TATGTTAAGATGTTGAATAAAAATTCTTATCTGTATCTTTATTTAAAAAAAAATCCAAAAAGACAAGCTCACTCACCCCTATCTTCCCCCCCATGCTTGCTCAGAGTGGTCCGTCCTTTCCCGCTGCCATCTCCTGTTGTTACGGTCAAATGACCAAGGAAAAGTGTATACTTCCTTTTGTGTCCAGTAGATAGGGGTTCTTAATTGATGACTGCTGCTTTCTTTCTGACAGAAAGGAAATGAATGGGCAGTAGTGATTATAGCACATCTGTTGTTTTCTGGTGAGCATCCTGTACAGCAGTGAAACTGTCTTGAAGACTACTCTTTTTTTTTTTTCTTTTTCTTTTTCTTCTTCCTGTTCAGGACTAGTTAATAGAGGGGGTATGGGTGACATGTGACAGTATTGTTCCTTTGTCACAGGTGTAGCCAGAGCAGAAAAACAAATCACATGCTGGAACAGAATTACTTGTTTATATTTTCCACATAAGTGTATTTTACAAAAAGAAAAAAAGAAATCTTGCAAAGACTTCAGGGATGTACTGCGTTTTGATTGCATGCTATAGGTAATGAGTCCTGTCTTCATAGTACAGTCACTGCATTGTAGGTGTAACACTCCAAAATCATGCTGAAAATGGCTTCCTCTGGGGAAGGGGAGAAACAAAATAGCACCCACACCAAGGACCCGAAAGTGGAAACATTCGCACTGCTTTCACTACAATTTATAGGGTGCAGTTTCTAAGTCTGTGGCATCGTTGTCCGTCTCCTGCTTGAACATCTTTTGCTTGAGGTGTCGCAGCATAACTCTGGGGAGCGCTGAGGAGCTCACTGGGGAGCTCTGTGGGGGGCTCCTGCCCTCCAGACCTCCTGGAGAGGGGCTGGGGATGGCGCCAGGGGAAGCCCCTTACCTGGCTTTACAGACTGCAGAGAAGGAAGTTTTGGGGACAGATGAATGATGAAGTGTAGGAAAGGATCTGGCCTGAGAGCAGAAGGGGACTTGAAGGTTGAAGGTGGGGAAGGCAGATGTCTGGAGAAATGATTGAGAGGCCAGTAAAGCAGCTGGGTGAAATAAGTACGGGATGGTAGTGGAGTGTATCACAGCTTGTCCTCTGCATCACACCAGCCACAATTTTTCCAGAATTTTTTTTTCTTTCTGATGCATGTATTATGAAGAAGTGAGTGAAAGTGGGATGCTCTCTGTGCAAACCTTGAGTTTTTGTTCTCTCTTGCCACACAAAGTGCTTGAAAATCTGTTAATTGAAAGAGCTGTGTAAATCTGAATCCTTACCACTTACTTTGTTGTCCTTTGTTTTTTCCTTTTGCTTTTATTGTGTTTAACTGCAGCATTTCTTGTAAGCAAGGTGCCAGTACTCTGCTTTTGCACAGACTAAATATTTTGGTACTTAAACTGGTAGTGCTTAGTTGAGCTTGGATGAAGCTGGTTAACTAAAGTTAGTGCACTGGATAGTGCTGCCGTCTTTCTTGAGGGTTTCTGATGTGTGTCGGATGAAATGGCGTTTCTTTTCAGCCCTTTCTTGTGACTTGCTGTCCCAAAAGCTGCTCTGTCCCTGCCCTCCTAAGAGAGAATCTCCATCACTTAACAAAGGAGGTATTGAGACGTACAACTCTGCATCCATACGATGCTGTTTAGCTGGAAGCTTACAGCCTTCCTTAAGCGAAACTTGTTTTTCAAATAACTGATGCACATAGCCACTAGAGATGGGAAAAGTGAGCAAGAATATACTGTGCTGTAGGTGAACATCAACATGGCTAAATACAGAATTCATGATACCGTAAATAACTCATGCTGCAAGTAATGCCTCAGTGATACATATGCCCTTATGGTGTTGGCAAAATGGGCGTCAAAACTGTGACCCTTTCTTTGATCTGATTTCTACCCGCACTCTAAATTTGCAGACAATGTGGAGTAATCAACTGCATGATTATCCAGCGTAGATAAGGTTAAACTTCTGTCATTGCCGCTTTTCCCTGATCAGATCAAACTTCAGAAAATGGGAAAACGGGTGCCATAAAAACGATTTTAAATTGGGTAGGTTTTTTTCCTTCTTTCTAGTGGTAAAGCTGGTCTTCCCCTCTGCCCCCCCCCCCCCCAGCTTGTCTAAGGGTAATTTAAGCAACTAAATAATCCTTTTGCTTTCTGAGTGAGATACACAGAGACCCTGTTCATGCCTCCAAAGCCTTTTAAACATTTAGCCTATCCCCGTAGGATTTCAGACTTATCTTGCATCTGTTGGCAAGCATTATGTTGTAGCTAAATGTTAGTCACGCACCAGCCAAGTAATACAGGAAAACCCCACAGAATTAGTTGAAATCTATTTGCTCAAGTCTTTGTAAATTCCATTTTGTGTATCTCTTAATGCATTATGGTAAGTTTTAAGAAAGATAGTAAATTGTTAATTTGAGATTTTTGCAATTCTAAGCACTACATTGATGTATTATCCTGCACCTCTTGCGTGACTCATGAGAAACACTTGAATATTTGTGTGACTTAATGTATTCAAATTGCTATATAGAAGTTTGCTAAAATGTTTTTATTATAGAATCTTGGCTTTGGGAACAGATGTGACTTCTTTCATCCTGAGCTAAAGATGCCATGTGTGACTTAGAGCAGGGCTATAGATTGTTTTATGAAATTTTCAAAGACAGCTTTTTGAGTATTGATGCATTGATGACTATACATACAAACCAAAATCCTATTAAAAATGTAAAAATACTTGTTCTGTTGAGGCAGATATTCATTAAAGCATGATCCATAGCTGTTCAGTAAAAGAAACTTCAGCAAGAACTTCAACCTCTAAAAGAAAGATTAGCTACTGCTTTTATCAGCATGGACATTGCTTTGAAGTTACTAAACATCTGGTTTCCTTCTGGGAGAATTATGTTCTGTCCACTTGACCCTTTGTAAAAGTAAATGTTTTTACTAGTTACATTATGTAGGAATTTGAAAAAATATTTAATACATGAAAAAAAAAACCCGCTTTGCATACTTAGCTTCAGTTGCGTAAGTACAGTACATCAAATCCTGTTTTGTTCTCAATTCATGAGTTTCTCTCTTTTGTAATTAAAAATTATACCAGTATGGAATTTGATAGGAGACATAACTATGACTTTCCTTTCTTTCTTTGTTTTCCTTTTTAAAAGAAAATATTCCTCTTTTTCCCTCGCTCCCTTGTCACCTCCCAAGAGTGTGTTTGTCACCCCCACAGGCATTTCAGCCCTAACTTCTTTCCTTCAGCTATGGCTGTAAACTGTGCTTCAAGGGTGAATCCAGACTGGATTATATTTGTTTACTACATAATTTAGATGTGTGAAGTAACTTAGTAAAGACAGTTGTATATTTTGTATTTGGGTATCGCAGTCTTCTGCGATCAAATGGAGGTTAAAGGTTATTGAACATGTAGCTTCTAATCCTGTTTTCAAGGTAGTAYAGAAAAGACCTTAAAATCATAATTGTTATATTTGTTTCTTCCATGTGGAAATAGATTACTTAGGAAAAATACCCTCCGTACATACAGGTTTAAACACTAACGTTGCTTGTTTTGTGCCAGTATGAGAGTGAGTGGATATCTTTTAAAATACACAATGGAGCCTTTTAAGTAAGGAAAGGCATTGGACTTTATGAAATGTTACACTTGAGAAATGATTTTAAACGTGAAGCCAGTTAGGAATTTTTCAGCCAAAAATATTTTGTTGGAAAATAGCAATTTATTGAAAACAGAACATTTCACACAAACAGACAGTTTTCAACGAAACTGTCAGCAAGAGAAGTTTTTGAGATACAGGATTGTAAGAAAATGTGGTTCAGTTCCGTGGAAAAATAACAATATAATTTAAAACTGAAGTGAATACTGTCTCTCTGAAAAGTTCTGTCTCTGTTTTTTTTACTATTATTTTTATTTGGATTACAATCCTTCAATGATCTCTCTACCTCTTCCTCACAAAAAGCATGGATATTTTCAAAATTCTACTTTTTATTTTTCCATAAGTTGGAAAGATAGTTTGCTAGTTGCTTCTAGTGTACTGATGTTCATTTTTGCAAATTGTTCCTATAGAAAAGATTTTTCCGTTGTTTTAATGCAAACAGTCTGACAAATGTCAGACATGATGTGACTCAAGTCATGATAAATGACTCCCTCTATTCCTTTATGTTCAACTCTTACTGATGACTTATCAATGAAGTTAAGACCTACTCCAAATTCTTACAGATTTGATTTGTTCTATTTAGTATTATTATTAGTCTAAATTGCATTGCTAATGTAATAGGCACCATAACTGCCTGTCTCTTTATTGGATGTGCCAATGTTGAGGGTTTATTAATCTTCAGGGTGAAATGAAGCCTTTCCAAAGACTATGTGCCACTTTTAGTCTCAGAGTAGAGAGCTTTTGATCAAGTGGGTTGCAGGATAATTGAGGATGCTTGTGCCAAATCTGTCTAAAATCTAAACCAAAAATACGGAGTTTTCTGTGTTTATTTTGGGAATATGTTCATGGTTTTAAATTTTGCCTCATACATCAATATTTATGAGAAATGACATTGAAGTGGACTTTAAACAGCACATTATAATTTGAAATGTTATTGTCTCTGAAGCACATCTGGTAATGCAAGATCTAAAGCTATTAATTTGGCCAGGACAATGAGTTCCTTATGAATTGGGGCTCATTGAAATGAGCCCCAATTGAAATGAGTTTGCTCCTGAATTAATGATGATGGAGGGTGGGGAGTTTGGAGTAATGACCATCTGCTGGGTTGTTAATGTCCAGCAGACTTCAAGAGATGCGGTGACACCTGTGGTGACGCGCTTGCGCTAACCTTAATGTCTGTATTGTTACTGTGCATAGAACAAGGAAGTAAAAGCTGGATGAAACTATAAAATTCAGGTGGTGGGTTTTTTTTTTGTTGTTGTTTTTGGGTTTTTTTTGGGGGGGGGTTTATTGTTTGTTTTGTTTTTTGGGGTTTTTTTTTGGTTTTTTTGGGGTTTTTTTGTTGTTTTTTGGGGTTTTTGGGGTTTTTTTTGGTTTTTTTTGGGTGGTTTTTTTTTTTGTTTTTGGTTTTTTTTGTGCGAGAGGACTGTCTTCCAGGGGTGGAAGCTTACTGYTTGTCCAGTGGAGTGAGAGTGCTCAGCGGGGGGGTGTGGAAATCCCTACCAACCAAATTTTACCATTCAGTGTTATTTTCTGTTTTCCAGTTATTCTCCATTCCTGAGAACAACTTGATTTGATTCCCCTGCCCCCCAGGAGAGATGAGAGGCAAAAAACGCAAATGTTTTTCACTCTGGGGACTGGAGGAGCCCCACAAAAGTACCGTTGTGCTTCATCTGCTGTGGTGCAACAGGGCATGCGTGATAATCAGATGAGTCCAGAGCTTTTCATCCCTGTTGCTTCACATTCCATGTACCTAGGTTGCAACCCAAGATGTAGTTTAAATGCCTGAAACAGTAATTCTCATAAAGCCATTTTACAGTCTTTCAACACTGAGAGTAGTGTATGTTTCTTGATATTGTCAAATCATATTTTGTCTTGTCTGTACCCTTATCAGGTGTAAGGATATAGATACTTGAGTAAATTCTGTAGTGTAAATAACTGTATAAAGAAGGGAGGCACGAAATTCCCCTGCATGAGCAATTTCCTTCCCTGCTTGCTTGGGTATTGGTCTTCAAGGTGAGTGGCACAAGCCTGCTGCGTGCTTGCTGGAAATTAGATTAGTAGCTGAGGGTTTTCCTTAAAATGAATTGGCAGTACTGATAGAAAAATGCATACTTCATTCGGTGTATGTGGAAAGCATAATGTAAACATACATTTATTTATGAATAGGCATAATACAAATTTTTTTTAATATCTCTATAGTATTGTACTTCCTGCCATTGGTCTTTATCACTAAAAGTAAACAAATAATTTTGCCTTGATGATTCTTATATGTAAATCTAGGATTGCAAACCTGTACTTCCAAAGATGCTGTTCATGGTAGGTGTCTTGAAGATGCCAGTGTCCATGGTGTTTTGATATGATAGGATGAATTAAAGGGTGGAAGATTTCCAAAGTGTATTTCATACTCTATAAAAGTGTTAGTGCTTATATAAAGTGTTAGTGTTCATGCTCTGGATATAAGGTTCTCGCTGCAGTCTACAATAGCAGGCTCATCCTTAGGAATAAGTGGAGCACAGCCCTCCTGGGGCAGGTGCAAGCAGTCCAGAGGAAAAGTGGGATGTGAACCGCTGCCCGATAATCAGGCACTGGGGAACCCGTGTGCCATCTCCTTCCAGTTCTGAATCTGGAGGGCGTTTTAGTGTTCTTCCTAATACACCTTTTTTTCATTTATTTGAGTTGAAATGTTGAAAACCTTTATTTTGCTTGGTATCTTCTTATAATCTTGCCAAATAAGCACTCTGCTGCATCAGTTAAAGTAGATCTTTGATAGCGTCCTTGCAGAGTGGAAGAAAGAACAAAACTGCAATAAAAGCCCACAAAACATGTATGTGATTGAAATGGACTTTATTACCTATGTCAGTTTTAATACATGCTTAAACTGGAAAAGGAAAATCATGTTTTTGTAATTACTTCTCTGAAAAGTGGAGCAGTTCACTTCCTTCCTTAGAGAAATATGTTGAATCTTCAGCTTCAGAGATTTGAAGCTGGTAGTTACAGGTAATCTGTTTTAACTAGTAATTTTTATAACAAATGAATTAATCAAATAGTTGAGTTTGTGTGTAAATTTTGCTCACAGCTAACTTTGGAAAAAGACAAAATAGTTCTAGACACACTATAAAAGTTACATTAATTCAACCCTCCGGGGCTTATGTGATCCAAACCTCCTTCCTTGTTTTTGTTTGTGGTGGGGTTTTTTTTGTTTGTTTTTTTGTTGGGTTTTTTTTTTTTCATACCTATTTTGCAGATAAAGCCAAATAATAAGAATGATTTGGCAGAATCGCCACATGGATACGTGTTTTAAAAAAGATGAAACTTTTCTTATCTTTAGGTGTAAGACTCTCAAAACTCTCAAAAATAACAGATAATTTTGAAGTTTGGTAGTTAGTTCAACCTACACTGCAGTTATTTTTGTTAAGTATGCTGGGTTCCTATTTTCCACAAATTAGGGTAGATGCTAAAATGACTAACCAGTTTTGAAAAATTTGGCCTTTGTTTTGTAATAATTATGATTGATTGCAGCTTCTTCCCAAACTTTAATGGCTTTTGCTTAAACTGTACTGGAGTTGGATTTAAAAAGAAAACCCCAAACCCCTAAAAAGCCCTCAAACCACAAAAAACTCCCTTCCATTAAGGGTCTGCTTTACATTTCATGCTGGTGTTAGCCTGCTAGTGTCACGGGGATGCCCAAACTTCAGACTTGTGTCTGGAAGAGCCACAGGAGGACTTTTCTTGCTACAGGAGAGCCGGGCAGCYGCCTCTGAACTTTCCTTGTGGGACACCTCTTGCTCTGACACAGCTGAAGGAGGCATCCACCAGTTGTTGGGCTACACAGGAGCTGAGATGTTGCAGAGGAAGGTGTYCAGAGGTAGAGAGACAGAAAACAATGCTTCTTTTTGAAAGGTTTGTATCTGATCCTTTTTAAAGGTCAGGACTGAAAGGTAGAAGTGAACCCTGCCACTGCCAGTGGCGTATGTGTAAGGGAAGAGTAGTTCAGTTGAATGTAATTATACTTTCTGCTCTCCAGAGAGTGTGGTTATCTTTTTTTTTTTTTTTCTTTTCCCCTGGCTGTTCTGCTTTTTATGCCAGTGTGTGTGTGTCTGTCTCTGGCTCTCCATTCAGAGTTCTTTTAATCTTTGGAGTTTGTAACGAAATTCAATTAAGAGAAAAATGCTCAAAACTACATTTCAGCAACGTTTGTGAGCATAGGTGGCCTGAGAGAGGAGTCCTATAAGGTTACACCTGTATTAAATTCAGATGGGCCTAAGAATGTTGTCAGGCCTGGAGGAAGATGGTCTATGATGGTCATGTTCACTGGTATGATTTTGGGGAATTATAGCTAGCCTTCTCCCCGGAGAGTTTCAAGGCATGGCTCAGTCCTTAGTCCAGTTCAGCCATCACTCCCGAGAGATGGTTTTTATGCATCCTGTTTTGGAGATTAAGATGGTTCATTAGCACAGATGTGGGCTATTCTGTCCCAGCTTGCTTTTGTGCCTAGGAACACTTTTTGGGCACATCTAGTGCATTAATTTAAGAATAGCCTTCATGTTACCAATGATGAAACTCTGCAATGTGAGCTCAGCCTTTATTCAGCATCAGAGAATCTGCAGGTTTGTCCAGCGATCCTGTGAGTGTCTTCACTGTGGGGAAAATCAAGGGTAATTTTTTATTTGATGTGAGTGCATCTTCTCCTCAGTCAGCATTTCTCTGCTGTGCAGACTTTTTAGTCCCTTCCTTGGGTAAGCTTGCTCTGCAGTCTTGCTATTATTTATTTTAAAGTGAATTTCTGAATTGGTTGTTTTGTAGGGAAAAATAGGGGAGCTAGGAACCGAGGAAAAGAAATTTTTTTATAAAGAAAACAGAAGAATTTGGAACTGGCTTGGCACTTGTTAAATTGACATGCCCTGGTGGGTCAGCACATAGTGGTGACCATTGGGCAAAAAGTGATAGTAGCTTGGTGATACCCCTGGGAATACTGCACAGGCTGTGGGGTCAGTGACAGGGGTGGGAAAGAGATGGAGTAACTGTCATCGAATCTAAAGGGAGCAAATGCTGCTTCTTCCACCTCCTCCTATTGCCTAAATGCTGCAGTAAGGCTCGGAGGGCTGCAGAATCTCATTTGCTGATGAGATAGAGTGGTTTCCTGCTTTTTGCGGTAATATACATGGCTCTCTGTGCGTGTTTGAAATACAGCAGGGACTTTTTTTTTTTTTCTCTGTTGCCTTGCTGAATAGGCTGACATCATCTCAGAGCCGAGGCAGGGCCAGGTGGTGTCCTCGCCTAGCTGTGCCTCTCGCCGGATTCAGCGGAAACTTGGGGTCGTTAGTATGCGCCCCGTGTGCCCGTGTTCCTCAGAGTACAAAATGTAGGCTAGGCAGCAAGAGTGGAGGAACTGGGATTTTCATTTACCAAGGATGGAATTACATAACTTGAAACAGCATTATTGGAATACCTCTGTGTTTTTTGGTTCAGTACATCAGTACTTAATATTTGAATAAACCATTAAGGTTTATATATGCTTAGTTGTGTGTCTTGGCAGTGCTTTAGGTTCGTTCCCCAATTACTAAACTTGGGAGGCTGTTTTGCAGAAAGTTCATTT
This sequence comes from Phoebastria nigripes, assembly GCA_035582835.1. Taxonomy (NCBI): domain Eukaryota; kingdom Metazoa; phylum Chordata; class Aves; order Procellariiformes; family Diomedeidae; genus Phoebastria; species Phoebastria nigripes. The sequence continues at coordinate 1,287,645 of JAYKAV010001367.1, forward strand.
AAGTTATTTCTTCCCTTAAAAGTGGAAGAAAAGGAACCTTCATCTGAATTCACCGGGCGTAGCTCTGAGAATTCAAAAGGCTTTGGAAACTGGCTGAAGCTCTTGGTACTGACTTGAGTAATATCCCCTTGAATATTTACTTTAGTCAAGCCTATTCAGAGATCCCCCTCCCACCCTGTCCTTATTTGCGTTGATTTCCAGTACTAGATCAAATGACCAATGAAATACAAAGCTTTGCCTCTTAAAAATAGTTGTTCAGGAGTTGTCAGTCGTATTCCTGTGGCCTGATTTTGTGTTCTGTGTTTACATAAATTGAAGTAACTGGAAAGACATACCCATCTCTATTGTATTGCAGAGATGTATTGCATTGCCAGGGGGAAAACACTGTAACTCGTGAATTTTAGTTGTGTTTGGAACCGCAGTGTTGATATACACATTATAAAAATGAAAGAAGTGTGTCTGATGGTTTCTTACTGCTATAAGATTTCATGTACAGTTTTGCTATAGGATTTCATGTACAGTGATTTGTGAAGTTGTCTTACTTGTATCGCTCCACACTTCTAATACAGTGCATAATATTTACATGTCCTTTGAAACTTCTCGACATAATTTGGGGAATTATATTAGTTTTAACTTTCTTAATTAAGGAAAACTGAATTCTTTTATGTAGCTGTTTGCTCTTTTTCATAACCTTCTCTTTCTCAGGATAGACATGAAATACTTGATTACCCTTCATGCCGCCTTCTAGTGTTGTTGAAGTACACGTGATCCATCTTTCACTCTAGTACAATTTTACTTGGTGGTAATAGATAGGAAGAGGGACATCCCTTCATCAGTAATTCTGGCATCCCAGCTAGAGCAGGGAAAGCTGACTGCTGAATGCATTATTTGTTTCTGATTTTCTACTAACTATATAGAAGGAGAAAAAGCTTCACTGTTCTGCATGGTTAAAATAGAAAGGTAAGAAAGGTGACCTTCTTCACTGGTGCAAGAAGGTGAAGAGAGGAGAATTTGGAGTCCTTTTCTAGGTGAAAAGTGTCTGTTAGTTTAGAAATTAAAAAAGCTTTGTAATCTTAACACCTCCTAAAACTATAAGGTAAAATTAATGGAAATCTTTTACTGACTACCCCTTAATAACCTGTATTCAAACATGATGTTTCCGTATGATCACTATCCTTGAAATATCTTTCAATCTAAAGCACTAAAGGATTTGGGATGTACTTGAAAGCTACAAACCGACATGCAGTTCACCAGAAAAAGGTCTCTCTTAGCACAAGCTGTGAATTACTAGAGTTGTTGCAATAATCTTACAAATCTCTGAAAGGCTCTCAACAATTGCATACTCTTTTATAAGCTGTCTATGAGGTAATGTCAGATGACTAATATTTTAGTACAAAATAGATATTTCTTTGTTTCTGTGTTTGAAAGCTAAGTCTAAGTTATTCGTTTTATTTTCTGAGAAGGTGAATGGAAGTCCTGTCAAAATGCACAATGGCTCAAACTCCACACCAAACTCCACTGTTGAGAATTACTTATAAACAACTGATTTGTTCAAACCATGTCTCTTAGACTGATGTAGAAAGGAGAAAAACATTCAGCTGAAGGAAATTGCCTTTCCAACTATAACATTTGTAAGTGATGTTATTTTTTCCCCCGTGTGTTTTTTCTGAATGGAACTAGTGTTCTCACATGGGGCCAGTAAAGGTCTGCGTTTGGCGATGCGATGTTTAGTAATAAATCCAGCTTTTCTAAGAAAGCATGTTGGAGATAAGAAGCTTTGTATGTTTATGGCATTACAGAGGGAGTTTCCCTGTCTAGAGAATACTGCATTTTAACCCAAAATAAATGTTTATTCAGCAGTTTGTCAGCTGCTTCTGTCAAAATGGTCATTCAAATTCCTTTGGAAATTGTGGCAGGTTAAAGATTGTTACTGTGTGTGGTTTCCCTTTTACCAGTTTTAGTCTCCTAGGCTCTCTACTTGTGTTGATCATAGGTGGGTGAAATAATTTCCTTTCTCTTTCTAGTCATATTTAATTTAATATTCCATATTCTTTATAGTGAATATATATATGCATGTATTTATGTATGTATATACAAAAACTGTGGTTCGCCAGAGGTTAAGCATGAATGTTATTTGAAACTATGTAGTTTCCCTATGCTCTGCAGTATACACATGCATTTCAATACCACAAAAGTGAATAGGACTAAGCTTGCAGTTACAGAACTCTGCTGAACTGGGGACACATTATTCAAAGCTAACATACAGCGAGAGGGTCCTGGCTTCTCCATCACGACTAGGCAGAGTGTTCTGTAGATAACTGCAAACTTTGGCTCTAGAAAATATGTTGTTTGCAAGCCATGCTTCAACAGTTGCACTCTGGAGTGGCTTGATAAATAATAGAGTGTTTTTACAGGAAATGTCCCAACCTGAGTTATGAGGCCGTTCATTCGGACAAACTGCAAGTGAATGTGCACAGCGCTGTTAGTTTGTCTGTTACCGATTTCCTCTTTTTTTCCATGTATGTGCAGTGTGTATATAAAAATATATATATATGTACACACAGACGTACGTATCCTCAAAGTAGAGAGAAGGAAAGCTGGGGGAGCATGAAGTGGTCCTCCAGTCAGCTGCCTGAGCCAGGCCTGGGGGGCAGCCAGGCTCGGCGTTCGGGCGACTGGAACACGTCAGGGCTCAGGAGGCATTAACCGTTGACTCTTTTATGCTATTTGCTGTGTCAGTTGCCTAATGTTATACACTCTTGTGATGAAAACAAAACCCCAGAAGTTTTCATTAATCACACTTTACTGTAGTCAAAAAGTTAGATGGGCTTTTTCTGATGGCTGTGGGCAAAAAATGTGTTTCACGAGGTATATGTAAGTAACTTTGTTATGCACGGCTGTACTTTGGCTAGCCGTTCAAATGACAGTTTCTGGAAAAGCCAATTGAGTATACCTGTCTAATAATTATAAAGCCCATGTCTAAACCTCTCATTTCAGCAGTAATACTGTGCTCAGGCAATTGCAGGAAACACACAAACCAGCTTCATAGGATCCCTTTTCCTGATGGTGAATCTGTCAAACTGTGCCCCTTCCTTTACTTGCAAAACGTGGAGTCCCCATTTGCTAAGGAGAGAAAAGAAGGTAGTGAAGGATCCACGTGTAAAGTGATAATTATCCGTTGTCCTGGTTTTAAGTAGGCTTCCCTTTTGTGAACAAACATCAGCAATGCCAAACCAAACATTCCTTTGTATCTTTTTTTTTTCTGTCCAGCTCTTCAAAAGAGTTTACATTTGAGGGGAAAAATATCTTTCTCTCTTGTTTACTTGGGATTAATGTTGTTTAGGAAAATTTTTAACAAAGTAAATGGACCTTCTGGTCAGCGCTGACATTTTTGTCTTTCATCAGTATGATCTTCTTTTGGAAGTTCTCTGGGGTTTTTCTATAATGAGGTCTGAAGTTACTTCTTTGAAAATACATAGTGAAGCCAACCATATTACAAGCATTTTATAGAAGAGGTAAAACAGCCTAACTGGAGTTGATGCATACCAATTGCTCTGTTGTTAGCGAAATTGGAAGAAAAATAGCYGTGCCTTGAAAAATGTGCGCATGAGAGAATAAAGTTGTGATTTTGATTTGGTGCAGAGCAGCATCTTGTGTTTTTCTTTTTATTTTTTCTTTTCTTTTTAGGGTCTTTCAGAAACATGTATTTAAGTGGAGAGAAGAGATACCCCTAAAACAGCTGGCTTTGAAATGGACTTGTCTGTATTTATACTCTTAAAAAGCATTGGGCTGTTCTGTAGTCTTTRAGTATTTACTTTTGGATGCATCTTATCTATTTGTCAAGTTGTCTGTGAATGCGTTTTCAAGGTTTGCATTACATACTGGTTATGTGAGTTTAGGAAGACGTCATTCCCTATCTCAGTGCCTTGACTCTGGCCCTACGCAAAGTTAAAATACATACAAATTTTGTTCGTCCCATAGTAGCTTTTCTACTGACCTTAAAATTTCAAGAGTTTCTCTGTAAGAGGGCTATAAAGCTTTCATTTAAAACAAAACAAACCCCAGAAAAACCTTCATTATTATCACAGTCCTGTGATTTCACGAGAGACTACCCTGCGTAGTGTACACAGCCTGATGTCCTTGCTAAGTGGATGGCAAGGCTGTTTCCCTTTTTCGATAAAGTAAGTGTGACGGTGTTAGTGAACTTTAGCTGGGTGTCAAGAAATTTCCCGTAACAGAAATGGAAATGTGAAAAGGAAGTGTCAGAAGGTGAAAGGCATGCAGACGCGGCAAGTATGTTTCTCCCATAGTAACAAAATTCTTCAGATATATTGGAATCCATTGGTATGTTATCAGTCACTGTAATACTAATTCAGCACATAGGACTGGATTCAAGTTCACTTAAGGCTTTGTGTATTATAATTTACTTTCACTGTTTTGTGACTTGTTTGCTGTGATTGGATTCCTTGTGCTTCAACAACAGCTTTGCTTCCTCGCAGCCTGTTTTGATTTTATTTCCTCCAGTACTGGAGCCTGTGGTGAAATGATGAATTTGCACAACAGTGGTCTTTTCCAAGACAGCGTGTAGTGATGTCCTAAGCACAGGCATCGAGCAAAAAGAGAAGTATCTCTTTAAGTGCTTTCACACAACATCTACAATAGAAAAGCAATCTGGAGGAGACTTAAAGCCTGTGAAAGCAGGTATCAGGGGCTCTTTACTATGTATGCCAGACACACAAGTCACCAAGTTTTTTTGGTTTTGTTTGTTCTTTCCTGTCTAACAGAGAAATGGGATTACAAAATGACTGTTAGGATGCTAGCTGGGTTATTGCCCTTGTTTGTTTGGTTGTTTTTTTTAATTATTGTTGGGGTTTTGTTTTGTTTTGTTTTTTAACGTTTGAGAGGGGCATGAAGCAGCAGCAGCCCTTGCCCTTAATCAGGAATCTAAAGCTGAAGCTACTGAGCACCAGAGACTTGAATGGGGAAAAGACTAGAGGGAAACTTGCATGTGTGCATCTGCGTGATTGTTTATTAGCCAAATCAGCATTTCTCCTAATTGTAGCAAATTTCAGAGCTTTGAAAAGGAATTTGAGTAATTCTGAGATCAACACTGCTGAAATTCTTCCCTCTTCAGTTTCCTTTCCTTAACCATGTGCACTAGAAAGCAACTTTTGTTATTGCTGAAGTTTGACAGGTTCATATCCAGCTGTGGAAGGTTTTTTTAATTTATTAAGCCAGAATTTTTGGCCCAGTAGTGAGGTTTATGTTGTGCACCTCACTAGAATTAAATCTATTGGAAATTGAGACCTAATGCATCTGCAGTTGTTTTTCTTGAAACTTTTCTTGTGAGAAAATACATCTTGTAAGAAGGGGAGATGCTAGTGACCAGTGAAAATACCAAATGTAGATTAAAAAAAAAAAAAACAACTTTTTTTTTTTCCAAACTGAAGTCAAGACACCTAGCTGGAATATGTATGTTAGAGGGGTGAATGGTGGGCAAAGCAGCAGCACAGCTGTAGAGCTAATGGCTAGAGACTGTATTTGGCTGTAACTCCCTCAGGTGACACTATAAAGTGATTGTGTAAGTTCTTACAGTATTGGAGAATTTGTAAAGGAAAAACTTTCATGCTGCTAAATGTCATGTGGTCTCTTCTGGCAACTGTCATGGTTCTGGATATGGGTTTGACTGTTCTTGCAGTGTGAAGACTTGTGCCCTAAAATCCATTAGTCTCTTTAGCGCTGTAGCTGGTGTATGTTCATAATCCCTTTTTGTGCTATTTCAGCACTTCGTATGTGCATTACTGAAAAGTCACAATTTAATGGTACTGGAAATAAACTTTTCTAGTAAAGAAGATGTTGAACTGTGTGCTCTTGTGTGTGCTGGGGCATTTGAATGGTTTTCTTTTCAAATGGTTTTGTTTCAAATTTGGTTTTCTTTTTGTGGTCCTAATTAGTGCTTAACTAGAACTAGTATTATCTAAAAAGTGAAATCAGAAAACAACGTAGTGGTAGCTCAATTAAAATATTTAATCTCCATCTTTGTAAATTTCAATAATGAAAACTATGCTGTTGGCTGTTTTTTGTGGAATAACTAGGCGTAACGCATTACGTGGTGTTATTGCTTAAATTGCTCAGAAAATGGTTTGCGTAGAATACATTGCCTGCTTGTTGAGGAGCAGATTTGAGTTGATGACGGCAGTATTTTGTGATATAATAGCCGTACTCGGCAGCTATGACTTGCTACTGCTGTACTCATACAGTCTATGCTGGGACTTGCCTGTAAGTCCCTAAATATCTTGGGACTCACCTAGTGTCCTGCTCTTCCTTGTTTTTCGTTAGAGTGTATGTCAGGCATGTCCTGTGCTGAGCCACCTTACCCAAATCTGTCTGTTTTCTCAAGCTTAGATTTGAAAGAAGGTGTCCAAAGTGTCAGACCTACAGTGGGTAAGCGAAACATGATCTTTTGATGGATTTTGTTTGTCTGTGTGGGTTTTTTWAAAGTTTTGTGAGGACCTGAGAGGGCTGCTGAGATTAACTGTGCAAGGCATGAGAGAAGCAATATATGTGTATGTTTTTTGAAAAATGCCCAGTGCTTTAGAAAAGAACTGTGGTTTATTCTGATGATAGAAAGTTTTGAAATAAGCAAAAGGTGGTATAGTGGCTTCGCTATCAGGCTATCTAAACCCAAACCCAGAGCTGAGTGCTAAGCAGGACTAGTCAGATATTCAGAAGTGATTAGGGTTTGTAGCTCTTGCTTGGCATGCTGGCCAGAAGGGCTTAGCAGTTTCTGCTACAAGCATTTGGTTTTGTGTGCAAGTTGAGCACTGTGTGGCACTGTAAGGAGCAGCTAGTGCCACCTGCGGGAGCTTTGCTGGAACAGGTGGCTTTATAGTTCAGAGATGCATCATCATGGGCGAGCACTGTCACGATTTCCTAGCACCACAGGAGGGGCATTGGGTTATTTTCTCTCAGCTTTCTGTAGTACAGCATGATTATATGCAATGTAGGGCTGATCTTGAGCGAAGTCGCATGTGTAAAAGGTGGTATTTTCAAAAATACTCACTAACAGTTGATATTTCCAGAAAGAAAAATACTAGTGGTTAATTGCACTAGACTAATTTAATTCAACCTGCACTGAAATGACATGAGTTTGAAAGCTATTGCTTCTGCTGAGTTGATAAACTGCTGTGATCAACACCAAGTTAATTCATCAGAAGTAAATACATGTATTTCACCATTAAGAACAGACAGCTTTCTCCTTAGGCTTTGAACTTATGCTCCAGAAGGGTATTTGGGGATGTACAAGTTATCTGTTAAGGTTTTGATCCCTCTTCCTCCTCCCAGAAGACCCTGTGGGGAAGGTTTCCTCTGTTTCACTTGGCGTAGTAGCAGCATATGTTGTTAAGTAAGGAGTCTTGCAATGTGGTTGGACACTAACCAAATGTTGAGTAAGTCTCATCTTTTCAAGAAGTTCATTCTATACAAAGTTTGAAGGAGAAGATATTGTGTCACCTTCCCTCCTAGACCTCATATCCTGTGCTACTCTGTAAAAAATACACTGTCTTGACTTGCAGTCTGAAACACAGTGATTAATTGCTGAACTTGATCTTTTAATGGGTTCGAAAAACCACGACCAAAGCCTTGGGGTAGCACCGGGAATGGATTCAGAGCTATTGGAGAGACTGGAGGAGGAGGAAGATGTATGCGTAGCAGTTAAACCACAGAGGAGCCAGACAGCTCGTTCCTTATACTAGAACATTTGTGATGTTTTTCAGATTCAAACACAGTGAATTACAGTAAACCAGAATGAAAGTGACAAAGGGATTCTGTGGTTCGGTTGTTGCTTGACAGGAAAAAGTTAGTTTTTTTGGATTGCAGCTGTAATATGGATGATTAGCTCCAGAAACTAGGTAGCGGTTGCTGTAGATTTATGCTGTTTTGAAGAAGGTGGCAGGAGAGAGAGTGATGTTACTATGACTTTCATTGATGGGGCAAACAATGTGCAAAGGAGGTTTTGCTCCTTCTTGCCAACATAGACCAGATGGTCTTGTTTGGACCAGCTCATCTCTTGGTCCAGCTGTCTTGAATGCCACTGTTACCGGCCTTTCTGTGGAAAAGAAGGTGCAAGGGTGACCTGGTTTGGGAAAATCAGCAAAATGTGTAGCGTCTTACACACACACACACACACACACACACGCACACAAAAAAAAGACAAAAAAAACCAAACCAAAAAAAACCCCCAAATTTGGAATGTTTCGATATGCGCTGATGTGCAGGGGAAAAAAGGCTGGGAGTTTTTTGTGGGACTTTGAAGGAGAGGACTGTTGGAGAAGGGAAGCCGTAACTCACACCCACATCCAGAGCTCTGCTGGAAGGAATGAAAGGAGCCATTAGAATTCTGGGCAATTTTGAAGGAATAAATATTAACTTGAAGTAACACTTTRAGATTAAACAGGTACTGCTATGTTACTTAGAAGGGCTGAGGGGTGGTGGTGAATAGGTGCAGCAATGAGGCTTGATGGCATATAGTGGTTTGTGTCCTCGTAACTTCTATCCTTTCTGTCCATGTTATTTAGAGTTTTTTTCAGTGTCRCTTCTTGGTTCATGTGAAAGAATTGTGTTAGCGTTAGCATATAAACTTGCTTTTATGGTTTATGTGACCTGGGATCAAAGCTATTACTGTGGGGTTCAGAGCAGCAATGCATCTGCTCCAGAAGGGATTTTGTAGGCAAACAAATGGCAAAAACTAGATCCAGGATGGATGTCCTTATTCTCTAACAAAGATATATGCAGTATTTAAAAGCCAGATGTCAAGTTCTGGTCGTGTTAATGTGGGTGAGAATTTTGCCGTAGCCTTTCTTGGAGTCTGGAGCTCATCCCGCAACTTGAGACTTTCTGAGTGCTGGTTTTGGGCATTTGTGAGTGGCTCTGCTTTCAGAAACGCAACATCCGATACCATTCACCTGAGAAGTGTGGCAATCTGGCCAGGCTCTGTGTGGGCATCTAATATCCATTTTCTCCCCACCCACTCTTGCACTTTTTTTTTTTTTTTTTTTTTTAAATTATGGCAGGAAGAATTCATCCAAATACTGTTTAAAAATAAACCAGCAGATGGCTTTACTGTTAACAGCACAGTGTGTAATGTGGAACTTCAGGGCTTCAGTTGTTTTACATGTATTGATCTGTATTCATAAAGCACTGACTGTTTAATTTGTATTTTAAAGGAACACTTATGTTGATCGTGAATCAGGTGGCCACAGCAGAATCTTAATATCTGGAAGATGGGAAAGAAATGCAGTGTCTGTCTAAGGCATTTGAACTTCAACGTTTTTGAAGAAATCCAACCAACTTCCTTAAATATGATAACTTCCAGCTATTTGGAACAGATGTCGTCTAGGGGCCAGGGATTTGACGCAGAGGAGGAGGTTCAGGTTGGATTTTGGTTACTGATGATCGTTGTTCAACATAAATACATAGTTGGACTCCATAGTTACAACTGCAAACAGTCCTATGATGAACAATAGTTTCTTTCAAGCTGCTTGATGCTTTTTTAGAGTACAGCAATAAGTTGCTGAGAGAACAAAAATGGAACAGAAGTCTTCTCAGCAATGAAAATTTCTCCATGAAATGTTAAAATTGAAAATTGTGATACTTCAGTTGATAGCTATTTTGAATAATTGGAAACCCTTAATTTTTTTTTTTAGCAAAGTACAGTTAATTTAAGAGACAAGGACTATATTTGTCTATGAAATGCAGGTAATCCATATTTTTCCTAAGCATGCTTTTTTTAAAAAGTATTTTTTAGTCACTGATGTGCTATAAGTTTGAATGTCTTCCCATGAATTCAGCTGTAGCATGCTATTGAGTAGATCCTGTGTTTAAAGGAACTGAGATCTTACTTTTTCATAACATTAAAGCTGATCTGCAATTTTTAGCAGCTCAGAATTTTAAAGGCAAACCAATCTACTAGAAGGAAGAACAAATTTCTTGAGCTAGGACCTCCCAGTATGCCCGTTTGGGTGGCCCTGGCTGATTATGGCCTGTGAAAATGCATGGTCATACATCTGAATGTTTTTGGTTAGTGTTAAAGAGTTTTGCTTAATTAAGAAATGTAAACAGTATGGCTGTGTTTATTCATAAATTATGAATGCATATGTATTTCAAATTCTCTTACTGGGATGTTGTGTGAAAAAGTGCTCAGAGGAGTAAGCAATAGGTAGCAGCTTTGAGTGATGAATTCAGAAATACCAACTACCCCAAGAACTACTAGAATAGCTGAGCCTAAGATGCAGAGACAATTAAAGCTGTATCAATAATTATATTGCAAGAGTATTTGGAAGGGTGTAACAGGAATGTTTTTATAAGGTACTTTCTTTTACATCTTACTAGCAAGCTTATACCCCAAATGCTGCTTCTCTGCTGGATTTTACATGAGTCCTGCTTGGCCTTACTGCAGAGAGAGAGATTTACTTTCCTAGTCTGATGAATAGTATTTGTCAGAGATTACCTTCCTAGATTAAAACTAGGAACTTTAGCATTCCTTTATTTATTTATTTATTTATTTATAAACTTTGACTTCTGTTTTTTGAGTAATTCAAAACTTGGTATGTTACAGAAAACAGGAGTGGAGTTCTGTATTTCTTTTCTTTAAATCTTTCCTCCTTCCGCTAGCTTGGAAGAAAAGCAAAATGAATCTTACAAGAATTAAGTTTATCGGGCTTACATGAAGAGAAATCTTGATTACTTGGTGATATGACTAGGAGTCATGAAATAGGCCTTTTTATCAAAAAATGTGGATTTTTTTTTTTTTTTTTTTTAAGTTGTTTAGTATATTCTGCAATTTCTAGCAACAGTGTGGAACTGGTTTGCATTAATGAGAGAGAAGGGTGGGAAAGCATACTTTTTAGATTTTAAAATACATGGATTTTTAAGTAAGTCACTTAAAATACTATTCTGTGCCATCTAACTGGACCTCAGTTTTTAGGTGTAATTTTTAAAATTGACAATGCTATGGGAAAATGTTGAAGGCTCTATACGGGTCCTGTCATGTTTACGCCTGGTTGAACTGTTCTAGTACTATTAATCTCCTGTGCAATTTAGAAAAAGCTGGGAAACAGCAACACATTTCACAGACTGTTTCATTACTGAAAACCATTACAGAGAGTGACAAGTGTTTCTAGACAGTGTTCTGAAGATGCGCTTTTCTAGGCACAGAGGCTGGCTGACTTCAACCTTTTACAACTATGTTAAGCCTCCCTTGCTATCGCTTACTGTAATGCTGAGCTGCTAAATTGGTAGATCTGTGCAAAACCATTAGTGGGACAGTAGTTTTCAAATTGCCTTGGTTTATCCAAATGAGTTCTTGAAACAGAGAGCTGTTGTAGCTGTGGAAAGTCTGAACCTGTTCAATAAATACGCTGGTTTGTGTGCAGTAATTGAATGATCCAGCTTTCAATTTACCATTCCATTATTAAAAATGCCAAGGTCATTCAACGCCTGTTTGAATCCCGCTTGGTTTTGTGCTGGGAATGAYAGGTCATGCTTCATAGAGAGGGATGAGTACAGTCAGTCTTTAAATTCTGGAGAAGTGACTGTTGCTAGGTGTCTTACTTTAAGTGTAATGCTTTCTGGTACTGAGTTTTGATGACACAAAAGCAAGCTTATCACTTCTTTAGAAGGTCAACTAGAAAGAAATGTTGGCCTACTTTAGACAAGGAAAATTGGACTTGCATAAATAAAAATTAGGGCAGAAGAGGCCAGAAAAAAAGTAATTTTTTTTCTTGCTTGTATTTAGCACCTCTACAAAATGTCAACAAAGAAACCCAAAATTTTTTCTGAGACTACCAATTTTATGTCATTAATGTGTCAGTGAGTTACTCCGTGAGCATTTTCATGGTAAAGTTTACTTAAGTATTTATTTCAATTCTGTGCAACTCCAACCAACCAAAACCAGAAAACAAATACATGGATATCCATGTTTTATTATTTTAAACATGTAGTTCCCTGAATTTGTTATATGAAATGATTTATTTAAAATGTAGAATTTACAGAAAAGATTTTCTTGGATTTTGAAATTAATCACAGAAGCAAATATTGTATTTATTGATGTGATTTCTTGGTTCAAATGCACTGTGTGATTAACTAGTTCCTATCAACTTTACTAGTAGATCACTGGATAACTGGAATTTGATTTATAAACTGGTGCAATGTTCACAGACAATATGTAGTGCATCATTGAATGCAGAGGGTTGGACATAAGCTTGCCAAGTTTTAGAATTAGTCAGTGTATTTATTCTAGCCAACTGTTTCATGATGATAAGTATAGATAATTAAATTTGAGTAATCTGAAGAACAAATTTTTTTTTAAAAATGTCTTCTGGAGAGTAGGTTTCTGTTTTACAGCAAATTTATGAAGGATTTTGGAGACCGTTAGGTGTTTTTAGTTGTTTAAATCCTCTGTTGAGGGCAYGCTTGTTTATTCTGTTTGTGACACCGTCCAGCTGTGGTTTATGAACTCATGTGCACAGACCTTCAGGTGGATAAGCACTATCACTATTCATTTTAGGGAGTTGAGAGAAGATTTTCAGCTAGTTCCAAATCTTCAGTATGTGTAATGTGTGGATGAAACATCTATGTTAAGGACAAAGTAACTTCTGAGTAAGACCTGGTGGATTTTATCTTGAGTAGAGATGAATTGGCTGATGTAGAAAATCGAATGTAGTAGAGTTTCTATCAGCTAAATAAGAATTAGTTTGTACCCTAGGATGTGCTAGTGAATTATAGCCTCAGATGTGTCTAACATTTCTAAGCCTTTTACATATATGTGAATTAAATATGACAAATATACTTGCCCTGGATAGCACACCTGAAATACTTTTTGTGACTTACATAGGATTTCTGAAGCAATTTATTCTGTATAGTTTGGTTTCTATGTAAACCCAAGCCCTTTATTGGATGCTAGGGCAGAAATGTTTTCATTCTAGGTCTGGTGATAGGGTTAAAAACAAGCCATATGAATTCGAGAGCAAAATAATTTAAGAAGGGGAAAAAAAAAAGGCCATTTATTTGTGTTCAGTCTCAGTTCTGCTGCAGGGTGAGCCAGGGAGGTCTCCCACGACTGGATCTGATGATCGTCTGAAATCTGCATGCTGAATCAGCTCTGTTGCTTCAACACTGATAGAAACAAGATGATTCAGTGACTTCATTAGGAATTAAGGCTGTACTGCTAATACTTCTAATGCTGTGTGCTCTGTATAGTGCTGTACACAGCACTGTGATACGTGAACTGTCAGCTGAGGTGAAGTCCCTGCCCTGCTTGGCGCACAGTCTCCTTCGGGCAGAGAATCCTGCTCTTTTTGAATTGTCTGTTCTTGATGCATCCCATCTGATCTTGAGGCTTTCAGTATGTAAAATGGAGTGTCAGTCCAGCTGATGATGGGAAAATATTCGAAGGTGCTAAAAAGGAGGATACAAAATCCCAGTCAGTATGTGTTGGCCACATATTGACCGTCGGCCAGTACCACAGAGGGTACATAACACTGCTGTAAGAGGAGACGGGCTCACTGCCTTCCTGAGAAGCCTTTTCTTCTCTGCCCACTGCTGGGATGGAAGAAATGTTGATGCTCTACAATGTAGTAAAGCTTTAAGTTAATGGGGTTTTATGTTTAATGCAGCTGACGTGACCTTCCGCGTGGCCACTCTTTCATTAACTTCAGCAGTACGTGAGTGCAAGCAGCTCTTCCATCCCAGTTCATAGGCCTCTCACTAGAAACTCACTGAGGGGGAAAAAATATCCAAACTCAAAGACGGAAGTTCACCAGGTGTAATTAGTGCTTTCAGTCTACCACTGCAATTTATCAGAGGGTCCTTTTGTGCCCGCCTACCTGGCAGTACGTCCAGGTGACAGTCTACTGAACAGTGTTGCAGTTAATCTCTAGAGAGTTTTGCTTGTTTACATATCTTACATACAAACACGGAAATGATGAAAGCTGAAAATCCATCCTTCGCGGGGGTCATGGGGCGGGGGAGTGTCCTACTGAAACGTACTGGTTTTGATGGAGAACGCTTTCTTTGCTTTGTGTCCGTTAGGTTTTACTAAGCCTGTGTCTGCAGAGATGCCAGATAAAACACCAGGTGGTACAGAACCTGTCCCCAGGAGTGAAGGTTAGTTGTTTTCTTTCATTTTTTTGACTAATTATTGAAGAAAAGAAGCATTGTGATTTTGTGAAGAATTTTTCAGGTCAAAAAGTGAGTTTYCCTTACTGGCCTTAAACTTAAGGGAGAGCTGAATTAATTTTATGTGTGCATGTTTATCTAAATAGCAGGAACTTTTCACTTATTCTTGTGTAACCTTTCCCTCCCTCCCTAGCCCATCATCCATGATAGTACTAAAATATATAATGAGGGGGGAGGACCAGTGGGCTGCTAGGATTTCAGCTTTGGAGAAGATGTTTTGTCCCCCTTCGATAGAGATCTTGTTGCCTGAGGCCAGTTTTTCATATGGGATACTTAATCTCATAGAACTAAAGCTGACATTTAAGATGTGGGATAATTGATACAAGGAGGAATTGAATATGCATGATTTCCACTAAAATCGGCAGAATCTTGAAATGCTCAGTCTTTCTGAAAATCAGACCATTTTTTTCTGCTCAAGGTCCATTAACTTTAAATTCCCACATACTTGGTTTCAGGGAAAATTTGTTCTTTAAAAACAATTGTAATCCTGCTAATTTGAGTTGTTCCTCAGAATCACTGCTGAACGTTTCATTAAAATATTTTATAAAAATTTGCTGTTTCACGTGAAGGTTGTGAGGTGTTTCTGACAGTTTTGTGGCAAAACTTGTAGTAGCTCTTGTATATGCTTGCTTCCTAGATCATTGCTGTCCTCAMACAAAGGCTGTATTCATTCAAGTGCATGATTTAGTTTGAATAAAGCTTGCAGCTCAGGCTGGTTTATACTGCTTTCTCTCTAAACCTAAAGATGTACATCTCAAAATTTATTTTTAAATATTTTCATTGCATTTGAACCTCAGTTCTGACATTTGAAAGGCATCAAGGAACATGCAATAATAGTTTCAAAAAGCACATCAATAACAGCAGAGAAACAAATTTCTTTCCATGTAAAGGGTATTAAGCTATGCTTAACTGCAAAAGGCCTTTCTATTAATTTCTTTTTTAAATTTACTGTAAAGCTTAACACATGTTACTATGAGAACTCTCGACACAAGAGGATAAGCAGTTACAGCTAGTCTTTCAAAGACTGAGCTCTCTCTGATTCACATGTTGTGTGCCCCCCTTATAAATAAATCCTTAATGCTAAAAGCACTGTGATGAAGTCCAGTTAGAACCAAAGCCTACATTTGTGCCGTGAGTTAGGATGTGGAAGAAATTGTCATGTACCTTGCTGGTTGCTTCCCTAAAAGTAGCCTATGTGATCACACCTGTGGCTCTCCTAGGTATTAATGAAGTCTAAATGTGTTAAAATTACACTGATTATGTATGTTATATATTGAATTTCTTTTCTGGCTGTGGAATGGTGGCAGATACTGCCGCGTTTCAGCTCTCCAGCCTCCGAGAGGAGTTCTGGTAAATTAAGCGAGACATAGGGATGATGTAAAACTTTCAGATCAAATATGGGGAAAACTCACTCTGTCTGTGAAAGGTAACTTTATTTTCTCTTATTGCATTTTAATTTACCACGGAAGCAACTTCCAGTAAGTGAGTTGTAAAGTTTGCTTTGGCTTTACATCAGGAGTTAAAGAGGGTAGGACTTGTGATAGTGTAGAGCTGTGGATGGGCTGGGAGCAGGGGTCTGGGGGAAGGAAGGGGAGGGAATGGAAAGAATCCTGCAGAGCATCATTAATGATGGAGTCACTGACGGCATCACGTGGCCATCAAACAAAGATTGATTCTCCTCCTTACGCTGGCAATCAGAGATTGATGCCTGTGAAGAGGGATGGGCGAGGACTGAGAGCTAGCGTGTGCATCTGTTAGACACTGAAAAGACAACAGACTTTGAGGTTAGGACATCCCAGGTACCAGTTTCCAGTCATTTTCCTGCTAGCTCCATCCCCAAATTAGAARGTTGAAACTGAACACAGGATTGTTCATGTCTAGGTACGGGGAGAGGGAGGCAGGGAGCTGCTTGTTTCATTTAATTTTTGGAAGACTCATGAAGCCTTCAGTGTCTCTTTGTTTTTGTAAACGTGGTTTCATTTCACCAGAATTGCCAACAGGTAAAAAGCATTCCAGAAACATTTTTGCAGTTAAGCAGGGATCTAGAAACTGCCCTGAGGATCTTGTTCCGTACTTTCAAGGTCTTTGTGTTTTTCAGTAGCTTCTGATGTCTGTCTAATCAAGCAGACATATAATATAGYGTCCTGCATATTATCAAGGAAAGCTAAAACTGGAAAGCTTTCAGACACTAAATTCGACTAGAGTGTTTAGGGATACCACAACTAAGGTATGCTTTGTTGTACATTTTGAGGGAATTAGTACAAGATTCCTGTGACTTGAAATCTCCCATATACACAGAAGACACATGAAAAATGATTGTCTGGGTCATTAAGAAACTGCACATATAAGGTTGTATAACTGTTTATGTATTCTCTCACACATACAATATACATGTATATACATATATAGAAATGTGTGTATGTAGACATATATATAGCCTTAAATCATGAGATCCTAAGGGAGCTGTTCCCATGGGTGGCATGGTGAGTGCCAGCCTCCTGGGATGTGCAATTTCAGGATTCCCAAGGCAGTGGGCATGGACRTGGCAGGGCCTTCTCTGGCATGCTGTGCTTCAACTTTCATGTTCAGTCTTTGGAAATTGTCTTTCTTCTTCTGTCATTATTTTTGTTTCCAGGCAATATTGACCTTCCCTCCCTCCCTAACCTAATACCTCAGGTTTTTGACTGAGGTAGAGGAACCTGAAAAATAGATAAACTTCTTGCCTATGGAAATGAGCTCTGTAGGTTTTGAGGTGCAACAGGCAATTTCAGTGAAGCTTGCTGCAGTGTGTTGGTTTTCACGACACACTGTGTTTTATAAACCACTAGCATGAGAAAAAAGCTGAATAACTACCAACAAACTTGAAACACTTTCTTCTAGCTTGTAGTAACACATCCTCAGGTACTTAGACGGATTACTAGTGATGTTGGCAAAGTAAGAAATTCATACAATAAAATGTAGCTAATTAAAATTACAAGATAATGCGGAGTCTTCATTTTCAAATTACAGTTATTGTATTCTGTTGCGATAAGAGCTTATAAAGTTCTTCAAGCAGTTTGTATAAAAATGTGCTTTAACAGATCCGATGTTTAGTAAAACAAAACTTGGTTTAATCTGGATGCTTTGTTTTTAATCACTCTTCTGAAATTAATTTTTAGATGTTRAAAAGAAAAAAGGTGAAATAATGAATAAAAATTAATTTTCACTTAGAGACCTGTTCTTACGTCTTGATGAAAATGTTCTATTAAAGACAAAACATGATGCTAGTGTCTTCTAATGATACTAAATCATTACTGTGGAAGTTAGAACTTTGAGAGGTTTTGTTGTTTTATTCTCATAAATACTCTTACTTTCAAAGAATGTTATGATAATGTTTACTGAAAAGAATTGCCAGGCACATGCCAGTGACTGCTCTAGCAYTGACTTATAAGATAAACCTCCATAGTCTTTGATCATATGCATCTCTCTATTTACTTAGCATTTATACAGTTTACTAGTATGTAGAAATGTTTCACTGGTATGACTGAGTCAGAATTAAGAAGTGWGTGTTTAATTTCTCTTGTTTAAAATATCACTGCTACTTACATGCATAAATGTTTATGTGAACTTTCTTTCTTAATTCCAGACATCTTATTGCTGCTTGTTTTTTTTTTCCAAAGAAATGTTCTTGATATCATTGGTTTGAAGAAAAAAAAAAAAAAAAAAGGGGGGGGTGTGTGTATTTGTTGTTACAAATTTCAAACAATTAACCTTTCATGTTTATAAGGGTCAAGTTGGGTTGAGCAAAGTGTTGGCAAGGTAACTGATTATCTGGAAACTTTTAAAAAGTCAGTGTTGCTTTAACCTAGCAGTGCCACTCCCTGCCCCTCACCCACTGACCCACTGCTCCATATACTCGAGTTAAGCCATGAAGCACATAGCAGACAATTGAGAAATGAGTTTCTTGTAATTAAGTTACTGTAACTTAGTCCTTGACTCAAGGGTCCCCAGTGAGTGGGCAGACTATTTGCTTTTCTGCCACCTCTTCTGTCAAACTGTTTAGAGTCAACAGTTACATTTATAAATGTCACTGCTTGCTTTGTGCTATAGGGGGAAAAACCCAGGACCTGGAGATTCGGTTGTTGTAAAGATGGAAGTGTGTGTATATCACATGTGAAAATATTTTTCAAGAAGCTTGTGTAGCTATCAAGGAGTGGTAGACAAACAAATTAAAACAAAAAACCCCTACCATGATCCACATATAACTGTTTCTTAACTGTTTTCCTACGGCAAAGCTATTATATTCTATTTACAATGGATGCATTTAGAACAATGTACTATGTCAATACCAGGAAGCGGATTGAGTGTATTTCTGTTTTAGCTTGCAAAGGAATTAGCATTTGTTCCGCTTGTGTTTGCTGAAAAGCCTCTCTTGAACTTCTAGTATAGTTAACCATTGGAAATTAGGCTGTGACGGGAGTACCCCACCCATTGTACAAATTCCTCCTCTCACTTGCAGAGAGGCTGCTGTGGTTCACAGTGACTGCTCGTGACGGTTTCTGGAGCTGGGCAGTTGCTCATTTGCAAAAATTTAGGGGAATTATTGTAGATTTTTCATTATGAATTATCTATCTTATAGGATTAAAACAATTTTTTTTTGATAGCTTAACAAAATTTTGATGATACTGAATGGTTTTCATAAAAAACCAAGTGCTTCATCCTGTGCATTGCTGATTAATTTTTTTGTTGTGATACCTTTGAACAGCTGTTCATAACATAGCTAGRCTTGCTTCAAAGAAACCAGATGATGTCTACCTTAGTACCTGTTTGGAAGGCTCCCATGCTCAAAGTTTTTGGGGTATCAGTCAAGTGCTACCTTAGCAGTAGCTTTATGCAAAACACTTAGAAAAGATATATGGATGTGAGAACCTTTATTGGGTTTCTCCAGTCAGCTTGACTGGTTGTTTTTCTGTGCCTTAAAAGTAGAAATCTTTGAAGAGAAAGATGTGAGGAAGTTAAACTCCCCCAAACTCTTCTTCCTTTCCCMCTTTCCCCTCCATCTTCTTTCATTAAGCAAGAGCCATGACTTCCCCCAGCTGGATCCTCCCTTACTGACTTTGTGGTTCACACTCGCATCCTGAAGGAAACGAATGTTACACTTGGGCTTTATAAACAGCCACTGACACATCCCAGTGGACAGCAAGCTTATGTCATTGTAAAATATCCTATAGTAACACCAGTGTTTTTCCTTGCATTGGRTACCTGATGGCACTAGTGGGAGCCTTCCAGCTGTTAGTGTTGTTGTTCGTGATAAGACTCATTTAGTTTTATAACTCCTCTGACTTATGTTTGCATGCTATTTCTGCCATAATATGTAATGCTGCACAGGAAAAACATGCGAGCACTGCCATGTAAATCTGTAGACTGCCCGATGGATCATACCCTTCAAATGCAGTGAAGAAAATAGCATCAGTATTTCTACCTCCAAATTTTGCTAAGAGTGATTCTTTCATGGCAGGAATGCCAGGGTACAGTCCTTGAGGTTAGTAAATGCTGGATGCTGCCTTCTGCACAGTGCTGTGGGGGCTTTCAGGGGGCACATAGCAATGTACTATCTTGTGCCATGTTTATGGAGAAAGTTGTTGTTACACTTCGTTATTACTACACCCCTTTTAAAGAAATACAAAAGTAGATGGGAAAAAAGCATTTTTTCTAAAGCCTTTTCAGATCTTAAGTGTGCGTGAAGTCACAGATAACTATGGTAATAGTGCACTCATAGGATTAATGGTATATCACTGGGCTGAGATGGGCACAAAAACATGCGTGTGCTGAGGGATGGTGATTGTATRCTTCGTCTACCTGCTCCTGTTCTTTGGAACTAGTTTCTTTATTGTTCCTTTTTTATTGTTTCTTTATTGTTTATTGTGCCATTCTGTTTCCTGCAGCTTCTTGCTGCCTAACTGAAAGGAAGAGATGTCTGGAATAAACGGTGYGTACCAACTGTGCTGTTTTGTGGACAAGAACTTGTGGCTATCAGATGACACTAGATGGGTGAGGTTCAATGTAAGAGGTCTTGGCTATTTATGCAGAAGGTGGTAGACACTGTAGACTTCCCTGCCAAAGGATATTGTGAATATAAAAAATTCACATGAGTTGAAGGGGAGACCAGAGAAGTCTCTGGAAGACAGCTCCAAATAAATGAGCCACTGCAAACCAAGGAAATCCCTTTAGCTGACAATGGTTGGAAGCTAGAAGAATGCTGGGGAAAAATATAGTACATGCTTGCTATGTTCTCACTGTCCCCAATAATATAATTTTCCTGTGCCAGGTTATTTTTCCTTACTTACTATTCATAGCCTCCTTTTGTAGCAACTTTTAATCCCCAAAAAATCGTATCTTGAAGGAGGAGGAAGTGTCTGTTTAAAGACGATATCTGAAATTCTTAACCCTAGTGCTTTCAAAAGGAGGAGGTGAAGCCAAAGCAGATTTGAAATTTGAAATCTGATTGGAAATGGGAGAAAAGCAAAGTGGAAGGGTGATGAAATTGGATATTCTGTTTCTGACTCCTTGCTAACTTGTTGGCCTCTCTCTGCACACTGTGAGAGGTTGGCACATCTTTCTTTGAAACACTGGTGTAGACTGTTGTCATAACGCATAATGACTCTTGTCATAACTCTCTTGAGAAATTTGGGCTAGCTCCAGTCCACCGAAGTTGCGTATTAGCAACAGYCTAAGCAACTGCTGCGCTGCACTTGCTTTGCTGCAACCAGACTGTTTGCAGCCCCTGTGCTCTGCARTGCGGCTCATATTCTCTGATAGTGTTATGTCGCATTAAACCACAACATTGAATCAATTTCCTTTTTTCCTGAAAGCATTTTGATGAACTGCCTTAGTCACTGGGCCACGCTGGTTGGGTCCCACTTTCTGTCTAGGTTGCCAACATGCTGTTAACTGGATGGGCTTTTAAGCTTCCTCAGCTCAGTGGAGTGAAGAGGAGGAGGTGGTGGTGGTGGCTCCCTTGATCTAGGGCAGTGAAGGGCGGTGAAAGGTAGACTGTTCTGGACATTGTGAAATGTTTGAGCACAGTAAAGCCTGCTCCTCATCAGAAGTGAAGATGCAGCTGCTGTAATGTAATGGTGGTTAAGTCACTGATTACAAAGGTTGGGCTATTAGCAGGTAGAATAACTTGTTCTTCAAATGCCAAGCACTTTCCCTGGTGACCTGGCTGGCTGATGTCCCACCAGAGATCAGTGTTCCAGTCATCCGCAAGTTATAGAAAGCTTATGTGGCCTGAACTGCTTAAACTTGAGGTTTGGAAAACTATGGGGTTTTTTTTATATTGATGATCCCATTTTTAAAAATTACTTTTGCTTTTCTGTCTCAGTGGTAATTAATTCTTAGTTCTCAAGCAATTAAGAAGTGTAGCACTTGAGTTTGATGCACTTTTTTGCTTTTGTATAAATAAATTGTACATGACACAAAATTATGTGTATCATGATTTATAACTACTGTGCACATATTAAATAACCAATTATGAGTAGTACAAAATAGGGAGACTAAATGTGGCTTGCATGAAGCAATCAAATGTGATGTGTCTTGATGAAAAACAGCTAGTTTCTTTAAACCACTTCTGAATGCTAATTGTCTAAATTGATGTTCCAAGTTGAGAGAAATCTAAAACAATTCACACATTCCTGGAGGAGCAAAGGTTCCTTGTTAAAGCAAAGAAACAACTGGTGTACTAATTTTCTGTGTATTCTAGTGTAAATATTCCTCTCGGATGCTATTTAAAACTGGTTGAAGATGGCCCTCTCCTAACTGTGAGCTTTTTTTAAAATTGTTTACATTTAAGCTGCAAACTGTAATTTGACCATCAGCCTGACTTAAAGCTGACTTCCTTATCCGGAGTAAAATATTGCCAGTGGAATTTTTAACGTTATGATTCTCAACTTTATCACAGTTACATAAGAAACAACCCCACCCCCAAATTGCTCCACAAACAGAGCCTGAAAGTAAAACACAGGGATGCCGTAAATGAGTTCCCAGCGTCTGCCTTTCTGATCGGAACAAAAATTTTAGTGGTCTGTTTGCATTGCTCAAAATTGCCAGTGGAGGCAGAGGGCAGCTGCGATGGGGCCCAAGAGATGCGACCAAGCGAGGCAAGGCAGGGAGCACCCAGCGCTCCCTCTCCTCCCCAGCTCCGGCCCCAGCATTCTTCTAATGATGGCTCACCCTTAGTGCTCCTTGGTGGGATCGGAGCGAGGAACATTTCCCTTCATGGTGGATGTCCATCAGAAATGATAAACAGTGTCTAATTATTAAATTTATTAATTACTTTGAGCTTAGCTATGTATAATAAAATATTTTAAAGAAAATGATTGATTGAATACTCCTTCATAAATAGCATTTTTTATTTTTGTGTCATGCTTAGCATCTGTCATGCTTACCATCTCGGAAATGTGCTGCTGATCCTAAAGAAGCTGTTGCAGGTTTAAATTCTCTTTGCCTATTTAAAAATAATTTGAGTACCATAATAGTTCTTGGAGAAGACCCCGGACAAGAGGGTACACTCTGATATCTCTGTAGTACTGCAGTCTTAGCTGTGCATGACCTGGAGTGAAAATATAGAAATACTATTCTGTGATTACAAATGTTAGCAGTATACTTTACATCTGCTCTTTCTAGGTCGGGAATGATAGCCATTGCTTCTCCTGAGATTTTTTTTATGGGAAGTCTTTGTCACCAAACAGAAGAGTTATTTATGTTAAAGCAACCACTGTGTTAAATTACTGTTCTGCAGTACTTGGAACATCCTAAAAAGATGCAGTTATCATGAAAATTGTCATGTTAGAAATCATGATTTAAAGTAGTTTCCTTTGCCAGTTTCATCATGGGTTTGGGAGGTGGGTTCTTTTCTTTTCTTCTTCTTTTTTTTTTAACTATCATATATGCCAGGGTTTTCACTGCTCCCCATATTGTTGTGTGGAAACACAAACAATGGTAAGAACTCTAGACTGCTGCCAACCGCATAGGGTTAATACATGGAAAATGAGCAATAGTAACAGTTAATCTTTCTGTTAGTATTAATATTGGATTTTACTTACACTAATAGGGTGTAAAATACATTTAAGTACTGTAAAGTCGACCGTTTCTTAAATGTAAATCTATTTTATCTTGCTGCTTTATTCAAGTGACATGCCAGAAATCTGTTTTCAGATTCATTGATTTCCCCTCCTCCCCAGCCATATTTCTTCCAAAGCAACTTAAAGGACATCGAAGAATAAGAGGCAAAAATTGATTACTTACTACCAGTTAAAGTAAGCTACAATTCCTAAGATAAATTAGATTGTCAAGGTTACATTCTTTCATCTTGGGCTGACTGCAGCATTAAAACCAAGAGATCCAAAGTGGTAAAAATAAAGATACAGAGACTTTCTGCCTTTTGAGTTGCCAAGGCATGCAGCAGCATGGGTACCTCCCAATTATTTACCACTTGACTCTGAAGAACTTTGACAGGTACTATATAGTTAGCAAATTCAAGCCTGCTAATATTAATTACCACTTAAGGGTTGTAGTAGGTCTTTTTTGTCTTTTAGTCACCTAATTATATGTCTAGCAGTAATTTCAAACTATGCCACTGACATTAGAAGAGGGCTGAGAGGCCTTGATATATCCTAAATTTAGAGAGATTAATACAGAGGAAAGCTTAGTTGTTAGGTTTTGGTTTTTTAATTGGCTCCCCATAGTTTAATTTAGCTTAAAAAAAGGGGAAATTGCTGCTTGCTGATAAACCAGAAGGGGAGCTAGCTTTGATGTTTCATGAGCGATAAAATATTAATAGAAATTTTCTACGTGTTTTGGAGTGACATATCAAACTACTGAAGTCAGCTTCTTGAAGAGTCAGCAAGCTGAAGAGAGCAGGAGGTGAAGGAGGGGAAAGGTGGGAGGCTGCTTCTGTGGCACTGTACCCAGGTCCATTAGCAGTGCAGGCAAAAGAGCCTTGGAGAGGTTGGATTTAGCACGTGGGAGGCTTTTATTCTTTAAATGAAAGCCACATTATGTTCTGGTAGCCTCTTTGGTCAGAATATACTGTAAAACCGATTGTGCAGTTCAAGACATTAAAAGTTACCAAATCCTTTGAAAATAGTAGCTGTTCTTAGTTGTGGGTTTTGTGGAACAGGGCTTAATATAAATTCCATTACACACATCTTGGCAGTGGTCCCTGCAACATATTTTATAGAATAATTAAAAATGGACACAACTTCCAGGTGCAATACACAATTTTCTTCCCATATGCACACAATGTAGTCTGTGCTTCAGGTGATGGAAGGACTAAGAAATTGTTTAAGGTGGTAAGAGTTTGAATATAACCTCTCTCCTAGCAAGTCTGGACTTTTCTGGTTCAGGAAAGCCAGGCAATCCAAGTTATTTGGGTTCTGTTATGTCTAGTTTCTGTCCAGATAGTTACAAACCACATGCTTCCTCTCCATGTCTATGTTTGTAAGAAGGGTGGTTATCAGTTTATGTATTTGTACTTTTCACTGTATAAAAATCTAACATTGATGGTTAACTCTTATCTCATGAGAGGGTATATCTTTCACAATGGCAAGCAATATTTGAAGAATCAAGTTATGTATGAGGCTAATCATTAGGGAATTTTGCCTGATGTCTGGCCAGGAGATGGTTCTGTCTGGTCATGTCTGAAGCAAGCCAGCGTTTCTAAAGATGGGATGTCCTGTCTTGAATGGTTTTTTAATTAAATATACAGTTCATAGGCAACAGGAAATCCTTTAGGAAGATACGACTCTGCTACAACTCCCAGAAAGAAAATGGCTGCATTTCAAGGTTTGTCCCTGATTAGGATCCCTACCCAGTGAGGCAGTTTTGGTATTAGATCCCAGCTCTAGCAGCTCTGTAATCATTGAAAATGAAACACAGAGAGAGCCTTCTTAGGGCAGTAAGTATAGATATGTATAAATGGAATTTTTTCTCTCGTGTCTCATGTCTTTAGTAATATTTTTTTTTTTTTTTCACAATTGAGTAGTAGTAAAATAAATTTAAAGACTGTCTAAAATTTCTGGAAATCATAGGCTTTCCACTTTCAAAGAAGTGGCAGTATTAACTGGAGGCACTGGTTATACTCTTATAGCACCTGGCACTCAAATATGAAATTGAAGGTGCCCCAAAGTTGCTCTCCTCAACCTGACCACACAAATACTTTGTGACCTGCTAAAACAGGCAAAGTGTTTAAAGACTTGTTGAACTGACAGCTGCTAGCTAGAAAATCCTTCCACGTGACAGAAAGAAGATTTTCTTGAGTGTGAAGTCTGCCATGAACTTGTTGCTCATTTCTCTCCTCAGAAATATTTATGAAGAATGTCCTAATTTTGTTATAAAACCATATTCGTTATTAAAGCTAATTGTTTAGTTCTGCTGCTTGTCATTCCCTCTCATTTCCACCTCTTGAAAGAAAAAACTCACACCCACATCTTCTCATATACCTGGACCCACTTCTCCAGACTTCAGTGTTAACAGAGGACTGTGCTACCAGCCTGGAAGGAGGTGGGTTCTTGCAATTTATGGAGTAATGGGTGGGTGCAAGGAGCTATATGGTTGAGTTGTGTTGCAGGACTGAGGTTTTAGGGTCTTGAAATGATTAATTTGGGGATATACAAATATAATTATTTGGCTAGTTGCATATTTCTTGTTAACGTTGTGCATTTAATGAAGTGCTCAGAAATATTTTAAGCGAAGTGTTTCATAAGAGAACTGCTGAAGGAAAATAATGCATGCATTTCATATGGCTAAGAAGTCAAATGCCATTGAGAACTTGAGTTCTTGTGTTTGTTACGGTTCTGCAACTTTTACTGCAAGACTTGCCTACAGCTAGGACTGATGGCTTTTGAACAGGTCTTAGGTTTCTGCCTAACATTTTCTAAGAACAGAGTTTGTCTACTATGCAAGGTTGCCAGTTTGGAAGTGTACTGAGAGTACTGATTTTCTGGCTTACGCCCAAAGCTAAAGGGGCTCACGATGATATGACAAGCTTCATTTGATTTGGAGAAGCAGCAATCCTTCACGGTGCCATGTGCTTCTGGGGAAAATGCTCTGTATACCACTTCCAGAAACTTGTATGTTGAGTCTAGCTTTCTCACTGAGAACAATTGTTGCTAAATATAGCTGTGCCTCTGCAATCTTTTATCATGACCTAAACTTTTATAATACATACGGACGCCCTGTGCATTTATCACAGACAGCGACTTGCTCATCACTTCAGGCCTGGCTGGTATCCACATTATTAAATGCAGCAGCTCCAGTCCATTGTGCCACACATCTTTCAGACAGATGGAGAAACGTGGATATGGTTCAGATCATGCCTTTGGAGTCATTTGGTGCTCTAAATCCAACTGTACCAGCATGTTCCTATGCTTTGTGCTACGCTGAGCTCTCCTGGCCGGGGAGAGGAATGGTACAACCCTATTGGAGCTGGAGCTGGCTTCAGCCCCAGCTGGGGTTGTGTAACAAGGGCGCAGGAGAGTGAGCCAAAACCACCAGAATTACCACGCATTTTTAAGTGCTGAGCCCTCCTTTTTGTGAACAGGCTGAAGACGCTGGTTGAGACTTTGTTGGAAGGCAGGTAAATTCTTCCTGCCTATGCTCTCCCCCAGCTAGATTGCTTTTGATTTTGATTTTTTTTTTTTTAATTTTTATTTTGTTTTGTTTGTTTTTCCATGAGCCCTGCTGGGGAGGATCTGACTCAGCTTTTTACGTTCTCTTGGTGTTTGAGAATGTACTTTTTTTTAAATGAAAAAATATTTTCTGTTTTCCTGTGCTTTTTTTCTCTGTATTTTTCATTTCTCTTCCTCTTTGGGGATGCTGAGCCTGTATTTAGTGTTTCACGTTTTTGGAAGATAGCTGTAAGGTGGCTTCTATGGGTCCCTTCCTTGAGAGGTGGGGGAATCAAAGTTTTGCTGAGAATAAAAATCGGTGCACAAGCTTTTAATGTTCGTGAATTTAAAAGCCATGGAATTACTGCTGTGACTGAAGTGTGCGATACCCAAAACCAGGTTTGCACTTACCTATGGTGGGAAAATGTCACTGTATTGTTGTCACTTCTGAACACAGACAAATAGCTGCCTTTTATAAAATTGTCAAAGTTTATAGGCATATTTACTTTACAGCTACTTTTATAAGTTACCCACACCCTTCTCTGCATGTGAATAAAAGAGGTGGAAAGGCCACACTGATAATGTCATACCAGGAAATCTTTAATGTAAAATACAGAGAACATGGGGGCGGAGGGAGGAGAAAAGCTTGGGGGGCAGGGGAAGTCATACTGAAGGTTATGTATGGACGGAAAAAATAGTGCTTTTACTTCTATGCCTTTTTTTTTTCTTTTGAGTTTAAAGAAAAATGATATAACATGGGTTGCCTTTGACATAAGCCAACAAACATGTTTGTAAGGGAGACTCCTTGGTTCCATGTTTGAGCCTTTATAATTCTTCTGGAATTGAATGCAAATTAAAAAAACAGGGAAAAAAACCCCTAAAATCTCCTGAATCTTGCAGAGCTGAAAATACCGCCTGTTGACCAGACTAGATCCTGCTTAATCTTTTTCTGCCAAGTTAGACATTCTGGCAAGTTTCCTCAAGTCTGAATGTATTCAAGTACTGTATTTGGCAGACTTAGTTTGTTACTAAGTAAAGATATATGAAAATCCCAGTTCAAACATTTCAGCCTGTAGTTGTTTTTACAATCTGTCAAGAAGCACAACTAATTGATATTTCACGTTATACATCGGATATAATTTTTCTTACGGTATGTTATGTATCTGGAAGTAGATTTTCCACTTAAATGTCAAGTTCTGCTACTATATATTTAATCTGAAACACTTCATAACGTGAAGTTTTACAGAATATGTGCTCTTTCTACTCAACGATGTATAGTAACATTTGGTAAGTCACTAACAAAAGGTTGTCACCTTTTTTCTACCTTTTTTCTACCTTTTTTCAAATTAACATCATCTTCCAAGTCTTGGATTCAAAGTGTTTAATCTGACTTTAATGCACAGTCTGTCCCCGCAGAGGTGACATCCTCGTCTTAACTTTGATTTTAAGAAGAACTGCAAAATCATTACTTATGAGACATTCTGTATTTGAACRGGATTATTGGAATACTTTTGATACTTTTGTCCCTTGTCTAAAGCTAAAATTTAAAATGATAAAAGTAAAACTAATCAAAACTATATGGGTTTGATTGTAAACGTTAATTGGTCTTTCTTCCAAATCCGGTGCTAGATTTTGGTGTCCACAGCACTAATTTGCTTGTCAGTACAAGTATTACCTATTGGATTTGATGCATGGGAAGAAAAGTGGGGATTTTTGGTTTTAAATGAGTTCTGATTTAGCCGAGGAAAATATGTGGACTTCTTGATGGAAAGAGTAAACGCTAAATCTGCACCTATTGGAGAGGTTGCTAGAAGTTCCTAAAGCCTGGAAGGACTGCAGTAGATGTTCTAGCCCATCCTCTGCATAATGGGGTCTCTGGAAGCTGAAGACCTGAATTGCAAAGGTTTTGTTTCTGATACATCGTAATTTTTAGAGAGATTTAGTCTTTAAAGCAAGAACTTACGTTGGAGAATCAACCATGACAAAGAGATTTTATTCCTAATTATGCCATCAGTTCAGTCCTGTTTCTAGACTGAACATGTCTGTGTGTTTAGCTTCCAACATTAAACTTTTGTTTGATTGAAGAAATGGTTGTCACCCTCAGATAGGTACTTATGGACTGTGTAAGCTGAATAGATCAAGCTTCTTTTGTCTGTCAGTATAATGTAGGGTTTCTGACAGTAAATGATTCTCATGCCTTATTTTGCAGTCTTCACAATTTTTCAGTGTTCTTTTTGAAATGTAAGTGCTAGGACTTGACTGTATTCAAATCCTGCACCTCTTCTTATTTGTCTAGAAGTAGGCATTGTTTCCCTACTCCCACTTGATTAAAATGCTTAGGATTATTTGTAAATAAGGGAAAACTGGCCTCCCAACAATTTAGAATTAAACAGCACAGGCAGAAGAGATTAAATATTACTGTGTTCCTAAAATAACTTGAAAGGCTTTATAAGGTACTATCTCACTATTAGATTACTCAGTGTTACATTTAGGCACCCAAATAAGCCAAAAGTTGATTTTCTTTCTTTATTTCTCACAAGAAATCCACTTGGAACAGCCTATTCTGTTCTTGTAATTCATGCAGATGTCAGGAATTCTTTTCTGCTGACATGGAATAAAGGCTAATCCAGGTCAGTCAGTACCTTGTAATTAATGCACATTCTTTTTTTTTTTTTTTTTTTTTTTTTTTTTTTTTTTTTTTCTTCTGAGATCTACACTCTTTCTTTCCACGACGCTTTTTTTTTTTTTTTTTTTTCTTTTCTTTTCTTTTTTCTCTTAGGTAGGAAAAAGGGAGCAATCCCTGGTTTAAAGCTCTGAGCTAGTCCAAAGTGATTGTAAAGGTTTTGAATTGAGTGCCGATTACAGAGTAAAACTATGCTAAAGTACTAAATAACAGAGCCCTTTTTACAGGTAATGTTTAAATCCAGAGGGTTTTTTGTAGGGGTTTCCTTCCCCCCCTCCCTTTTTGGCAGTTTGCAGACAAACAGTATCTTGCATTACTATATAATAGCTATCTCAGGGTGTTTGAAGGGTTAAGGGGAAAGGAAGAGAAAAGCTACTTTGAGCTCACTTTGTTACCTTGAACTTTGGATGCTGTTGAATATAGCAGTCATCTGTGATCACAGGTATTTTAGCAGCTGTATAATCGAAAACTATAAATGTCCAGATAGGAAATGATCCAGTAATTAGAGGAAACAGTACTGAACCTGATGACTTACAGTCACTTTCGTTCTTAAATCACACAGTTGTAGCTGTTAGACTTTATCCTGTGATCTTTTCTTAGTACCTTGACAGAGTACTTGAAAACCCTGATAATCAGATTGGCTGAGAGTTAGAAGGGAGAGAAGGTTTCAGTGTTTCTGCCTTGCTTTTTGTATCTCCCCACCAAAGAAGTGCCTCCTGGCTGAGAGGTGTTGCTTAAGTAGACTGGGAGGAGGACAGAGGCTGGTCTCTCTCCTTTAACTAGATGTCTACCTTTCTTTCTTCGTATATGTTGCATTGCAAATATTAATAACAATGCAAGGGAGGGCTCTTAGGTGGTTTTGTATACGTGCCACTGAAATCTGAACACCAAATAAAGCTTGAAAAAGAGCTCAGGTTTTTAAGTTGGAGGGGTTTCAGAAGAAAAAAATCTGTGGCCTACTTACTAAACAAATGGGAAATACGTGTTTAGTTCCTGTGTGTAATACAGCCCTGAATGTTGGTTTTTTTATAGTTGTTTTTCTTTCTTTTTTCCCCTAGCATGAGAACCTTATGAAGCTCATTCAAAAGTGAARTGGGTTTGTCTAAAACTAAGTGGGATTTTGAAAGTTAGGCTTAGAAGTCATCAGTGAAGGAATTCCTAAAAGTTGTACAAGAGAACTCTGTTTTCAGAAACACAAAAACCCCTACCACTTCTGTAGTGTTGAATAGGTGCTTAGTTATCTATGTGTATACACATAGTATTATCTGCTTCTTCAAAGTACTCAAGTGTGTTTTTGCATATTATGTCTATAACTTTGTGCATATGACTTAGTGATCAAAATAATATGTTAAAATAATGGCTCATAGATTTGCTTGTTGGCTCAGTCCTAGTTATGGCTTCTGTTGCTGAAAGTTCCCTTGTCATCTCTTCAGATTCTCCCAAGAGCTTATTCTTGCTAAAATGCCAAGATTTCTCTTTATCAATATTGGATGCTGAAAACAGTATCGTGTTAAACAGTCTGATGCAATAAATGTTGAAATATACAGTGATTCACTGGCTTTATTTACCACTGTGGTAAATAAATGGATACACAGGTTTTGGTTAAAAGTTCTAAGGACACTGTTAAGTTCTAAGGACTCTAATTTTCTGCTTAAATTGCGTCCCTTTCAAAGGACTAATATGTTGCACTCGAAGCTGAGTAATTTAGGCTGATCAGTGGACCACCAACTTTGAGAACAACAAAAAAACCCTTGAAGAAACTATGTCCTGAAGCAAATACACACACAAAAATATCTACTTGTTGTCTATTTTGGGTCACACTTCGTTGGCCTACAGTCAGTCCAAGCCCTGTGGCCAGCGTTTCTGAACTCACTGACTCCTTACCCAAGGCCTAACCTCCAAATTAATCATTGGAAACTTAGCCTTTTGTCTTAATTAGCCATGGGATGGTTAAGCAATCGGTAAGCCAGTTGAAAATGGTCATCTACATATGCATATATAGACCCAGTTCTATTTCCCGTCTTATTTAGGTGATTTTCGAAGACTATGTAGAGGACTCTGAAGGTGCTTTGTGTGGAGCAAGGAAGGTTTTGCTGTGTGCATCTGCTTAAGATTGGGGGCCTGCTTAAAATCATGTATAGTGCTTGCATTATTGCATACTGTGTTTCCCTCCTCCTTTATTCAGTAACAGGCTCCAGTAGCACAGCTGGAGTTTGCAGAGGTACCGTCATGGGCAAGGAGACATCTGAGCTGGTGCTGAGTCGCAGCCTGGCACTCAGGAGGCTCACACGCTGGTTTGGGCAAGCGAATGCTACTGCCTTCTTGTGTGACTGAGGCACATCACTTAGTATCACTGTGCTGTGTCCTTGTATCTGCAGTATAATTGTGACTGGTATCACAGAACAGTCTTCTGAAGTTTATTCAGTGTATTTTAAGATACACTGAGATCTTCATGTCAAGATGTTACAGCAATACTTTGTATTTAAATGAGATGTGGGAATGGAATGTCCAGCAAACTTATATGTACTATAGATGCCATTTCTCTGCTTAAAAAACAAAAGAAGAAAGTTTTGAAACACCTCCTGTAAGTTGTGCTGCCAATAACAGCGATTCTAGTGTTAGCATAGAGAAAATATAATTTTAAAGTGCTTATTGCAACGGAAATCAGCGTATTTGGACTCAGTACTACAGAGTTTTTGGAAGGCGGCACTTAAGCAAGTGATTAACTTTAAATGAATGAAGGATTTGTAGATTTAGAGAGGCTGACATGCTCATGGCTAAATGCTTGTGTTACAATTCCCACCTTGCAGGAGAAGAGCTATGATTTCATGATCCAGTTAAGCAGATGTATCACTAGTACCATAAGAAGGAACAGTCCCGTCCTCTCTCTAGTTATGTATTCACCTACCTCTGCTTGCTCTCACCCAGCATGCAAACCATGATGTTTCAGGAGCAAGACCAGCAGGAAAGTAAT
The DNA here is from genome assembly GCA_035582835.1 of Phoebastria nigripes. NCBI lineage: Eukaryota > Metazoa > Chordata > Aves > Procellariiformes > Diomedeidae > Phoebastria > Phoebastria nigripes. The sequence continues at coordinate 1,320,184 of JAYKAV010001367.1, forward strand.
TTTTTTTTCTTGGTTTTGGGGTTTTTTTGTTGTTTGTTTTTTTGCATCTGAATTGTTTGGCCATCCCTGAGTCAATTTACCGTGGAGCTTTGCTGCTAATCATCCATGTTGGTTATAAATATTTTGCAGGGCAAATCATACTTTGTGGAGTGGATTTGTCCAACTTTATACAATGTGAAGGCTGAATTCAAGATTAATTCAGCACTTAGTAAGCTGTTCTGCTTCATGATGCTGAAGAAGTAACTGTAGCTCATTTTCCCTCCTCTGTGGTGTTAACTCTGTGCTAATGAAATAATGGAGCTTATGGACTCAAGCAATAAAAACATACTTTGCCTCTGAAGTAAACGAGGGGCTGTTTCTCTTCCAGCCAGGGCAATAGGATACTTTTAATTCCAAGTTGGGAAAGGATGTAAATGATAGCTTTACACAGAGCAACAGGCACAGCTTGCAAAGGGAAAGTGGGGTTTTTGTTGGCTCCGGGGCGAGGCTTTGAAATCTGGGTCTGTTTATTTCCTTGCCTGTAATACTTCAACACGTCCCTGACTTGCCTAAGGAACCTGATAGGAACTTGACTGTATTCTGGGCAACCCATAGGGAAGAATTTTAACCTGTCATCCCAGGGGAATTTCCTCTTTTCTTTTTCTCCTCCATAGTTAGTACTTAACGATGTTTCACTCTGCCCACTGCCCTTYTGTGTTCCGATCATCCCAGATCTTATCCTGAGGCAGAAAAGAAGCTGCTGCCAATCATATCTTTGCAAAGTAGTAACTATCCACTGTCATAAGGCTCTTTAATGCCTACTGCTTGTATTGTTACACGAGATGGTTGGTTGCAGCTGGAATGAGGTAAGTTCTGACTAGGACAGAAAACTGAGGCTTGGTGGCTGGCTCTTTTTTCAGGTGAAGTTTCTCCCATATGGTAACTCAATGAGTTTGTCAAAATGTTGACAGTTTTGGTTGGGAGATTTAATTACAATGATAGTTGAGTTACTTTTTGATTATGGATTTACAAAAGATGGTGTTCATATAAAAATATAATCTTAAAAACATTTTTATGATAGTTGGATGCTGCAACTCACGGGTCTTTTCCACTTGAATTAAAGGGAAGTAGCATCRTGGTACTAGAATGATGTTGTACTCAGGAGGATATGCTGTACTGCAGATTATAATCCAAAATGGAAAGCATGAAACATACTGTTAAAAAAAAAAACTAAAAAAAACCCCAAAAAACCCCAAAACAAAACAAACCAACCAAACAAAAAAACCTCAGTATCATTAGCAGGAGAAAGGCAGGTGTCATTTTATTGACAGATTAAACTGTCGCAGTTTGGAGAAGTCAATGTGCAAATACACACCGGGGGGGAATCTCTGGGGTTTCCTCTGAAACTGCATCTATAAAGGGTGAAAGAAAGGAGACCTTGCTCTTACTTCAAGGATTGGGAAATGGCATAGAGAAATGGATTTCCCTGTAAAATACACCACAAATGTGTGGGCTTTCCAGGAGTAAGTGCTACTTTTCAAAGTCCTGGGATTGTATTTACCAATGATTTGGTATAATCATTTGGTTGTATTTAGAATGCAGTGCCCAGACTAGCTTATTCTTTGTACAATGATAATTAAATAAAACCTGTGATTATGATCTGCGCTCTCCAAATCTCTATTCTGTCCAAAGCAGAGCAAACAGGAGCTCTGATTTTAAGGTGTATTCTTGGTGGATTTTCATTTTTTTAACAATATTTGCTCAGTGGTTGGTATAATCCTGTTTAAAAGTGATTTTTTTGTGGTTGGTTGTTTTTTTTTCCCTTTTTTTTCTTACTCGAGCGTATTCTGTCTGGCTACCATTGTTTCATCCCTCATTCATAACTGAGTAACTTAATGCTAAAATCAAACAAATTTGAGTTTCAAACCCAGACAAGGGGTTTTTTTTGTCATTCCATTTCCATTTTACTTTGTGCTGTTCTGTAGCTAGCAGTTGTATTGAAAGCATTTGAAGCCAATTTTTATACAGAGTAAACATTCTGTGGTTAGAAGGGCTTAATTAGCTCAGGTGCCTTTACTGCTGGTATATACCTCCTTATCTTGAAAGTAGTATCCACCAACTAATCCTTTATTTATGTTGAGCTTTGGAATTTCCCTTGAAATGCCTTTTTGTAACCTCTCCCAGTATAAATGGGAAGTGAGCAGACCGTCAGGTAAACAGTGAGGTTGCAGATAAGCAAATTAATAACATACATGAATATAAGTTTCTTCTCACTGGTGGCAGGTTGGATGCCTGTGATTAACCTCAGAAAGAGTGCCAGCAGTGTGCTTATTCCTGTGATACGGTTTGTTACCTTTTGTTGTACCATTTTACAAAGGAATCTTTTCTTGTGTTTATGCATGGGAGGACTGAATTTGTTAATCAAATGCCAAGGCTATGTTTTCAGTGCTCAAAAGAAGGGATTGTTAAACCACAATAGCTAATTTGCGATAGCAATCTCAATGTGAAATCCTAGTGGGCAAGTAGATTTTTTCCTCTAAAGCAAGCTGAGATCACAGTGTATTCTCCAATTCAGTGTGAACAAAACAGTAGCCTATTTCCATTTTACAGTGACGGAACTAACTCAACTTTACTCCCTTGGCATAAAAAGGTATCGTTTTAGTTTGGTTTTGGTAAATTCTTAGCCCCATTGTGAAATGGTCTTTCTGATTACAGGATTAAAGGTAATCCTAGAGAATCCTGATAGAGGTGGCTGAAAAAGAAAATCTGTAAAACCATTGTGTTCCATTTCTCAGGTTTCTGGTTTTATAATAGTACATGATTGCACTGACAACTGGTTAACTGAGAGTATCCCATCATAGGAGGAGAACAAGGAGTGTGGCAGAAGTTACTACTTTCTTCTCTCCCATATTGAGAGAAAATGTCCAGTCTGACACTTTTAAAAGATAGTAGTGATGGAAAGTTGAATCAGCCAGACGTAAAGAAATCATAATTTTGGCTTAGCTATACCCTGTATGGAAAAAGAGGCTTGTAGGCATCATATCTGAAAAAGCTGCCTTCCTATTCTGTTTGGTTTTTTTYCCCCAAGAATCAGGTAGTTTGCCATTTCAGATTAGATCATGGTGTATGCCTTGCCTACAAGAAGAAAATAAATTCTGATTTGGTTTGAGTTTGTTTTGTTTTTCTTATCCAAGATACTGCAGCAGCAGCAGTAATATTGCTGTTAGCGTGTAATGGAGAAAACTGGGCTAGACTAAGATGTTGTATCTCCCTTGTGCAATGGACGATAATTGCCTCTTTTTTTCTCCAATACTCCTTGCATTCAGGGTCTGAAGGAAGGATTATGTATGCCCATATTTGAAGACTTTTTTTGAGCTTTAGGGGGGCTGGTGGGAATGGACTCTCAGGCAGGTGTCATGGCCACAGCCACAGATGTTTTAACTGAAAGTGATCACCCAGGCTCCAGCTGGCAGAAGAGTGCAAGAAAAATGCTGCTTTAGACCCAATAAAAGCAAGTGCTCATGAATATGTTATTTCTTCTGTGAGTTTAACATGTAACGGTAGTACAGAATATGCCTGCTCAGAGGCATGTAACTCAGAATTCAGGGTTGACTTGTTCAGATCAAAGAGGGAACTCAACCAAAAGAGGTTTTGTGGTTTGTGGTTTTTTTCTTTTTTTTTTCTTTTTTTTTTTTCAGAACATAACAATCCACAGATCTGAATATAATGCTGATCCTGCTGTAAGGCTTAATGTCGTGGTTTAACCCCAGCCGGCAACTAAGCACCACCCAGCCGCTCGCTCACTCCCCCCGGGTGGGATGGGGGAGAGAATCGGAAGGGTAAAAGTGAGAAAACTTGTGGGTTGAGATAAAGGCAGTTCAATAGGGAAAGCAAAAGCTGCGCACGCAAGCAAAGCAAAATACGGAATTCATTCACTCCTTCCCATCGGCAGGCAGGTGTTCAGCCATCTCCAGGAAAGCCGGGCTCCATCACGCGTAACGGTGACTTGGGAAGACAAACGCCATCAKTCTGAACGTCCCCCCTTCCTTCTTCTTCCCCCAGCTTTTATTGCTGAGCATGATGTCATATGGTATGGAATATCCCTTTGGTCAGTTGGGGTCAGCTGTCCCAGCTGTGTCCCCTCACAACTTCTTGTGCCCCCCAGCCTCCTCGCTGATGGGGTGGTGTGAGAAGCAGGAAAGGCCTTGACTCTGTGTAAGCACTGCTCAGCAGTAACTAAAACACCCCTGTGTTATCAACGCTTTTTTCAGCACAAGTCCAAAACGTAGCCCCATACTAGCTACTATGGAAAAAATTAACTCTATCCCAGCCAAAACCAGCACACTTAAGAAGAACGAACCAATTCCAGGGGAAAATCGGAAGTGTAATAGTTTTCGGTATCCAGTCTGTTGTGGAATGGAGTTGGAGATCTTTGTTTTTTATCAGAGAAAGGGTCATAATTTCATCAAGCATTCCCTTCCTTCCTCATCACTCCCCAAAGGTGCAGTACTCTTAATTGTTTTTGGCAGAGAAAAGCTRTGAGGAAGTCAGGGAATATGTTTTATTTTATGTTACTGTCATTAGTCTGAACTAGTTCTTAATCTAAAATTACAAAGACATCGTTTATAAGGATATACCTACTGCAGTTTCTATTAGTCTCCACTCGTCTAGGTTGTATAAGGCAAACAGTAATAGATACATGCTTAACTTGAAGAAAATTTAAAATGTTGTAAATGCTTAAAATTCAGGACTTGCCTATTTCTTTACAAAATTGGCGAGTTTCTCTGCGCTTTAGCCTGATATAATGTAATAATGACTGTGCTTATAGTCTGTATACAACACAGACTATTTTTCATGTATTTATACTTGCTAGATCTGTATTAAGAATAACTTGTGAGGTGACATGAGGTGTTTCTAATCAATATAGCAAGTAAACTAAAAATGCAAAGCCTTGTTTAGCATTTGATCCTAGTTTTTGTAAAAAGACTTTTATTCTTTGCTATCTTGATAGTATGAATCTAGATCGTACGTTTATATTCTGTATCTAGACTATATTGATAATATATGCTTAAATTAGCATTAAATATAGTCCAACAACGCTGCCTTTAATATGTTGGACTCTGGCCTTTCTGTTTATTTTGGGGAATCCCTTTTGTATTTTTACACTGTAACATTACTCTGTAAAAATGCATACTTAAAAAAAAAAAAAACAACAAATAAAATTTCTCTGTAGGATAATACAGTCCACAATAGAGCTGTGATATTGTCACAGTCTAGGCGAGCTGTGTAATTGTGATGGAAGAGCTTTTAACTAAAAAAAAGAGAACAGTAGGAGTGTTGCTAGTGAATTAATGGACATATAACTTGTAAGTAAAATCATGCAGGATAAGTTTAATATTTAAGTGAGGAACTCTGCTTAAGAAGAAAAGCGAGATTGCTCTGACCTTCATTCTTTGCTCACAAGAACAAAGTTAAGCGTGTGTGATAAAGATAAAAGTGCGCATTGCTGTTTGCTGAATTGGGGCCACTTTCAATATTTGAACATGGTGGCCAAATCCAAGGCTGTTAAAAATAGGTGAAACTTGGAACTGGGTCAGGTATTACCTGATAGAGGTTGTTTCCTTTCTGATACGCGCAGCTGAAATTCAAACTCTGCTTCCTCCACATTCTTCAGGTGTATTAGAGAGGTGCATGAAATATGTCAAATAACTCATTTTTGAACGTGTGTGATATAAAATCTCCAAATTCTTGGATGCAGAGTACAGTAATGAAAGGAACAAATCTGTTCCTGGTTGCACAGGAAGGAGCTGAAAACACAAACCCTGTATTTACTTGTGAATTTTTGTTCGGGAAGATGTAGCTCATTTGCTTAGTGCTGCCTGAGAGAGGGAGCTGGAAGATGATTAAATTAGTTTTCTGTTTGTTTGTGCAGAGGCTTTGAGTGTTATCACTGGGTCAAGTTTATTTTCCTTTTTTGATCAAAGTTAGTTAGAACTGAGAAGTTAAAAATTGCTATGCTGGCGGTGAGAAACAAACTGCCTCCTTTGCTCCTTCCCCTTTGCTATCCCATCTCCTTTCCCCACCATCCAACCTTAAAACCTTCAAAAATTATTTTGATGATTGAAATTATGGAAATGTTCCCAGCGGTCCAGACCTGCCAAGACTAATTAAACCTCAGGATTTCACAGTTTTTTCAATTTAAAATTGAGCTTTGTAAAGCCTATCTGAAGACATGATTTCCATTATCTCTCTAGGGGCCCTGACTCACTTCATTCTTTAATACGATTTCTAGGAAGTAAACTTACTTTATCTTTAATGCACACAGCTCTGAAGTTTAAAAAGAGTTAATGAAAAACCTGCATTAATTAGTCTTTTGCCATTTGCAGCTTCCTTGTTGCAAACTTTGGTCAGAATGCATGAAAGGAGGGACAGATAGTTTCCTTGAAGCTTAAATGAACAGGGTGCTGGCCCCCACCTGTGAAGAATTTTACTTAGGTTTGTGGGGTGTATCTTAATAGATGCAGGGAAGTGTGTAGCTGGTGATGTTCATAACTGCTGAAGTTAGTTCACTGTATTTTCCAGGAGCTTTCTTTTGAATTTACTGTTTGTCATGCATGGAACAACATAGCCGCTGTTTGACAAACATTGATGGAGCAATAAATTGTAGTTGTAATTCAGCTTAGTGCGTAGGCAGTATATGTATTGCCCTCCAATACAGCTAGAACTTATCTTTTAATGCTAGGATAATTTCAAGTAATATTTTGACTCTTTATGAACACTTTACTCAGGTACGCCTTGTACTACCAATAATATAAGCCATAGTGAACGCGAGTGATAGTGAGCAATACTAGGTGTTTTAGAATGGGTGGTAATTGCATCATCTGGTGTGCCCTACCCATTGCATAGCTAATTTATGCTTCTAGGACCTAAACTCTTGTACTCTTTAAAGTTTTGAATTCTGTTTAATAGAAAGGTCAGTGTCTATTATTACCATGTGTTCAGCAGATGTCAGTGGCTGGTTCCTTATTATGCATGGCTCTCTACCCTTAGCTTCTGGGCTAACATTATATACGTGTAAAACTGACCTATTGCAATAWGCATGAGTTTGTCTTTGCTAGCAAGGAGTACTATCTGCCATCGGGATTTCCCCAGTTAATTTAGATCTGCTTTTGTGACAGAGTTAACTCTTTGTTCCAGATTGAGGCTTATATTTAAGTGTTGCTTCAGTTCAAAAGGATGCTTTTGTTCAAAATAGTCTTAGAAAAAAGAGAAAGACTCTTGCTTATGTAGCCGYGTGGCAGTAATGTTTTCTTTCTTTTCCTCTCATTTCTGCTCTTTCAAAAGAGCAAGCTTTCAGTTTTGGATTAGGAGAAATAGTACTTTAAAAATAATAATAATTGAAAAAAACCCAAAACAAAACAGAAAACAACTCTCTGTCCCTCCATAACTGTTTGAAAAAAAGAAAATACAGTATTCATACATACCTTGGGGAAAGAAGTTAGGCTGGTACATTTTACTCTGTTTTTACTAGAGAGATGTCCATATATGTGGCTTCTGTGGCTTTGATGCTACTGGGTAACTTCAGTAATTCAACCATGTGTCTAGAAGAGAGAATAAAAAAAGAGATGCTATATATGTGAATACGTGCATTTAAGAAGTTTGAGAGGGTTTTTTGTTGTTGTTCTTGAATTCTTATAGTTTATTTAATATCCAACTAATTTCCTCTTTTGTTGGCAGAAATAGAATTTTTCTTCCCATTTCACTTGCCGGATTATGTCAGTGCAGGTTAGTGATGCAGTGTGTGTGTGTGGTGGGGAGGATGTTACTATTTTAAGAAAGTCTTTTCCATCAGTCCTTTATGTAGGCTGTACAGGGAGTTTGAGTCCTAGCCATAGTGCAAATAATTTGCCAAGCAGCATTTCCCAGACAGCTTATGGAAAGCAATTCTGGAGGATTCCCAAACTTAAATAATTGAAAGATACTGCTTGGTGTGCCTGCAGCTTTCTGGAGCTGGAATGCAAAGCTGGCGGTGGAATAAACGCGCTCCCCGAGGAGGCTGAAGATGCTGCAGACCAGCAGACGGGGAAGAAGAATTTTCCCGAAAGATGCTTTTCTTTTTTTTTTAAGCCGTGTTCCTCTTTGAGGCCTGCAGTGATGGCAGGTGTCCAGCTGTGGTATCAAAACTGCGGTTTTAAAATTGGAATGAGAGGATGGCTCTTAGCCACTTGTTAATCCTGTGCTGAACGTCTCCAAGAGAGTAACCAGTTACACGGCTTCACAAGTGCAGAAGTAATCACGGGGAGGGGCGCGTGGGGGGACTTACTCTGCAGGCATGTTTCTGGACAGTAACATTTCTAGAATGTTTGAAAACAGCAGTAGCTAATTATCTGTTATTTGTTGGGCTAAATGGGAAGTATAGTGTATATAGAGTTATGCCTCCAGTGAAAATGAATCTGCATTTGCTGTAGGACGAGTTTTTGGGGTAAGCCTTTCCTTTTCTTTTACCTTTTCCATGTTTCTTACTTTTGCCTGCTTCCTCTAAAAGTTTTTACCAATATTTGGAGTTCCTAGAAGACCCTAAAACCAGAGAATCTTTCATAAAAAAAACTGGTAATGCTGTTCTGTGAAAGTATATATGGCATTTTTTTTGGTTTGTCATTTTTTGTCTTGGGCCAGCTATATAATGTAATACAGTGAGCACTTAGTGACTGTTGAGTAGCTTAAAATAGGAAGTTTACTGTGATACTTCATTTAATTTCTAAGGTAACTTTAATTTCCAAGAATGAAGTAGCAAGAAAAATGACAAATACTGATACCCTGTGTTCTCATGCCAAAAATTTTCTAAGGAGGGTTTTTCCTGAATTGGTCATTGAGTCTAGCATCGCTGGGATGACCAGTCCCTTTGGCCRTTGCAGCTTGTTCGTATGAGTATGCATGTGTTCTGTCATCTCAGTGATGTACCCAAATGTCTTTAATTCACTACCTGAGTGGCAAATATTGAATGCTGTGGGGCTGTTTTGATCATCATCATAATTGCATTTTGTGTGGGTTGACATAGCTGTATAAGAATGAAAAGCTGTGTTAGAACACTGAGTATGTTATTCCTGGGTATTTCATTTGCCATTTCTCTTTGAGATGGGGAAAGAGGAAGATACAGAAAGAAACTGCAGAGTTTGAGTCTTTCAAACATGCTTTATGCTGAATTTTTACAGAAACCATGGAAGTGCAAAGTATTTTTTATTTTTGTGTCAGTATAATACCTTATTCCTGTCACTGTTAATGTTATTTTATCTCTAGTGATTGATTTGTGGAAGTGTGTTGCACAGGGGCATGTGAAAGCGTAAATAGTTGTCTTGTTTAGTCAGAGATCAAGCAGATCATGGTCTCAAATACCACTCTAGTTTCATTTTGGGATTGGAAGATTTGCTCTCTCTAAAAATTGCTAGCTATAGGAAAAAAAAAAAGTTATTGATTAATTTTACTAAAACCTTTGCAGAAGCATTCTCCCTTTAACTTGCTGGCTTTCAGGGAAAACCAAGTTCAATACTTTACCTTTCTATGGTTCAAAATAAGTCACTTGTATGTCCTGGCCTCCATGTAAGTGCTCTACAGAAAATGGATTGAAGTGAAGTTATAGTTCTTGTTGTGGGAGAAAGTGGGAAGAAAGGAAAAGGATGCATTTAGCACTGCCCGAAGGAACTAGCTCTAACAGGAGATACAAATCCCCAAACCGTACTTCTGAAGCCACTGAGGTTTACTGCAACTCGGTTTTGTTTGAATCAGCTGATAAGAAGTGATGTCTATCCAGAAACTAATGTGGTGTGTGTGCAATTATGCGTGCGCACACACACGTGTGTTGTTAGATTTCATGATTCTAGTTAAATCAATGAGACTGCATGCCTGAAGCTAGGCCTATATTTAAATGAGGATAAAAAGAGGATATGGTCCGTCTGTCTGTCATCAAGTTCTTTTCTCATGCTTTTTAATAACCCACAACACCTCCCCAAAGGTCCTTTGATAGGTAAGGGAACAGGCACGTATTCTAGTTGAACCTGCAAAAACCAGGCACCCAGTCTTGGGGACAGCTATGCCTGATGGTTTGTGCAGCTCCAGAGTGCAGGTACCTTTGTTCTCCCAGAGGTTTCCAAACACTTTGGTGCAGTGACAGAGGGGACAACCCTCTTCTCCCTGTAGCCCCTGGGCCAGGTACTCCTGCCACTCCCTCGCTCTGGCATGAACAGTCATGCAGCTGCTCAATTTGAGCAGAAGCCTGATGCAGGTGAAGGCTGAGCTGGGTGGCCACAGGACCATTACTGCTGTTGTGAGCACTAATGGGGCTCGAGAGTATGTGATCCGGAGCGAGAGGAGAGAGGCAAGCCCAGAGGTGGGCTTAACAGGGATTTAAAGTGACTCTGAAACAGTGCCCTGAGACCAAACTGGTCTGAAAATTAAGAACCTAAATATATTTTGCTCACTGTCTGTGATGTCCTCATATTAGCATTTAATCCTCTTGCAAGGACTTTGACTAGCATATAAAACAGATAACTATTTTATTACAGCCTATCAAAAGGAGTAAGAAAATATTTAAAGAATATTTCAAAAAATAATTTATGTTTTTAAAAGATATATTTTTCCTGTGCCTTTAGAGTAGAGAGAGAAAAAACAACAGATGGAAAATGCATTATATGATTGTTTCCTTCAGGGATTAATCTCTTGAATGACAAGAGCAAATATTTGGGGAGATACGTTTTGCCTGTGTATGATGTGTTTTTTCACAATGCTTATAAACATACTTTAACCACGTTGGCTAGCAATGTCGGGATACCTAGTATATTTCTACAACCATGTCTGGGTTTTGAGAATGGTCTAGAGAGTACATGGCCAGTTATTATATCTTGGACAGCTTTTCTAATTCATTTATTTTTATAACCTGGGGCTTTCCACAGCACTGAATGCTTGCTGACCTTTAATTTCATTTACTGGAGGGTGGGGAGGAAAGAGGATAAAAGAAAGGCCTTAGGAAATCCCTTTCCCCACCCTGCCAAAGAAGGTAACTTTTCTTGTAAGTCTTGTTTGGGTTTAAAGGGTGCAAGCAGAGGAAAAAATACGGATCATTTTGCATCCTTCATAAAAGCCAAATGTTGAAAGCAAAGTATCAAATATTTAGGAGCATTACAAATTTGATACAACCTCTGTAATAAATGAGTATGTCAGGTTTATAAAATGTTTGTAGTCCCTGCTGAACAGCCTTTATTCTGGTACATGATTATTTCTAATATACTCTATTTACTATTTCAATAATGCTTACTTAAACTGGGTATTTATTATAGTGGATTTTGCTTTGTATTCATAATGTATATACTAAATCATGTATCTGTTAAGATGCTTTTCTTTCTACTTAGAGAGAGATCATCCAGTTTTCTCAAACTGAAAGTATTTCTTCATGCAGTTGCTTACTTTTTTGCTAGATTAATTTAATCCACTCCTTTATTTCCATTTTAAATCAATACCAGACATTTGGTTTAGTAACGCCTCTCTCCTGTGATCCGGAGGGTTGAGTTTGTCAGCTGCTTTTCTACAGCTGGAGAAAATCTATTTGTTCATTTCTTAACCTTTTGACATGTCTGTTTTTACAAGCCCGGCTGTTTTTGATGGAGCATTGAAGTATAAACTACAGAAGGAAACATCTTTTGTTATGATCAGAGTGTAAACTGAGCCTAATGCAACGAGGGGGGAGTATGCTTACATAAAAGATTTTTACACACACACAAAAAAATCAGAAGAGAGACCTTCCTCTTCCTTCACGTGATTGCCTGTTGAATTTTGACGTGCTGTAATAAAAGGTGATTTTTTTTTTTAAGTTTTATTCACATATCCTAGACACATGACTGTAAAATTGACTTGCAATTAGTTAAACTGCTGGTTCTTCACTATAAAAGCAGGCTCAGCAAAGTTGAGACTACCCTTTACTTCTGTTTGTGGCGGCAAGTGAGGCAGGTCTGAAAAGTCACAACCACCGACCTCTGTGTGAAGATCCTAAGATGCCCTTACCATTGTAATAAGCAGGGAAATGTAGGAGTTCAAAGCATTCAGAGAGGAATCGGTTTACAGGATCTGCACGCTAAGTGTTTTCTGGTGGCATGCTGTCTCTGACCCCAAGCTCAGGAGAGTCCCAAGTCACTGGTGCATGTAGGTGCTGAAGAAAGAAGTAGTTTTATCTGTCTTCTGACTTGGGGTATTATATCCATGAAACCTTTAGGCTTCAGCAACTTAACACCAATTCTACTTTTATCACACTTGGAAAGCATAACATTATAGCAAAACTACTTAACCTTTTCCGTATTTTCCCAGTAAAAGTGGAGGTTTGTAATAGTGTGGTGTGACGACAAGTCAAGTTTTCGTCCTTTTCCCTTCTCCCTCAAAGTAAGTTGTATCATCTGGCAACAGAATATGTTGTTAATATATGCATAAGTATATGCATAAATATATGCATAAAGTTGAAAGATTATTTTTTTCTCGCTCCTTATGTCATAAAAAATGTGTCTGAGTGTGTTGCAGTGCCAGAACATGTGTGAGAGAGCTTCACACTAAACTTAGGAACAGATAAGGGTCCATCTACCGCAGCAAAAGTATCTGAATGGGCATCATCCTGTTCCTGATGCTATGGGCTCACTAGCTGAGGCCTCTGTTGCCAGCAGGACCAGGCGGCTGTGCTGGAGGAGAGCCGGCCATGCCCTAGCTTGGGAGCGCTGGCAGAAGCTGCAGCATCACCTCTCGGCTGCGGTGACAGGGTGACTGCTGGAATCAGAAGGCTGAGAATGGCCGTCTATCTGAATGCATTTGGCGTGTCAAGTAGACAGACTTGTACCAACAGTGTAAGGAAAGAAGCTAATCTCATATAGTGGAGCTTTCTTTTGCGATAGCGAAGTGGATCATGGCCTCTTTAGGCTTCTGCTTAGCAAGGTTTACACCTAGCGTTGTTCCTAATGCAGCAAATGAAGACCTCTGGCAGATGGAAACCGCGCTCTGCTCTGAGCAGCCATTTAAATTTTTTTGTTGGCTGTTAAAGTCAATGAGTTATGGTTGTTTTCACAAGCTAAATATCTAGCTCCAGGGCCTGTTTTCTAAAGTTACCATACTCCTTCAGCTTCCCCTTGCCTGAAGCCCTGAGTGCTTAGCATTGACAAGGGACATCAAATCTGGAAACCCTCAGCAAGGGGCTGTTCTGAAAATTGGGGCCTAATTCTCTTGCTGTGACATACAGCTCTACGTGAGAGGAATGTCAAAGTTACCAGACTAACTGCAGTGCTAAAATTTCATTATGTATAGTCTCTGCCTTCACTGTGATGCTTTATTCCTATTTCTTAAAATTGTACTAAATGCCTTCCATTTCAAGTGGGAATTTCTGATGAGCTATGTGGCTGCCATTGATCGATATCAGTTTTCCAGTTAAGAGTACATGTAAGTTGTGGCATCAGATAATCCGGAGAAGCACAACTGATAATTTTTTTTCTTCACTGTGGGTTGTTTTTCATCTAACCAAACTCACAAGATGGACCTGAGGGTATCAGCTGTAGTGTAAGGCTTTACACTCTTCTTGCACCAACGCACTCGTTCTGAGGATGGGAAAGTATAAATCACTCACATTAAGGGCTCAGGACTTACATGCATAAAGAAAATGTTGCAAAGCCATTTAACTTTTATGGCAGGTTAGAATATAACTCCTTTTTCAGAAACTGTTTATTTAATTTTAAAGCTTTAGGTGTAAATAATAACGGCATATCAACTGAACCTTTTAGGTGGCGTAGCGCGATTGATGTGGTACATCCCAGTGACAAAGAACAGCTTGTCTTTTAAGTGGATAAAAAATTATTCTCTTAGGCTACTGATACCTAGTTAGTAATGAGAAGTATGATTTTTTTTTTTTTTAATATTAGTAGGAAGGCTATTCTAGTTTCTAATTTAAATACAAGAAATGTTTCCTTAAAGCTCATATGGGAAAAGTCCATGGTAAGCACTTTGGAAATCTGAAAACCCCAACATGCCACATTCATATCCCTTCTGGTCCACTTGGCAAGTTTGAAGATTTTTTTTTTTTCTTTTTTTTTTCTTTTTCTTAAAATGAGTCTATTTCAGATGAGAATGTGGAGTTGCCTAGTGAATTACCTTTATTTAAACTAACASTATAAGCTGTCACTTCCCACACTCATTCATCTCTGTAACAAAGGGGATAAATGGAGAGGGCAAGTGGGAGTGCTAAGGAGGATTCCTAGCTACATCACTATGTGCAGAGTAATATTATAGGCTCAAAGCGGAACCACCAGTATCAGCGATACGTTCCTAAACCAACTATGTTAGTTTGAAAAGAGAAAAGCAAACATAAGAGAAAGGAATGTCAATACAGGGGGAAAATGGTRGGCTCCAGTGTAACACACTCAGTGCATACTCCATAATTGTTTTCCTGTTTGCTAATGGTGATTATCAGGTCTTTTATCTTAAATATACTTCTTGCCACCTCTGGATGCGAGAGACAGAATACTAACATAGTGGGACTGGAGTTTGAACTATCCTTTTCAGCGTATATGGAACCTGATAAGAAAAATCCCCCATGGTCCCTCCAGTAAGAAATCTGGCAAATCCCTATGATACTTGTTTTGCTCCCATCCCTGTATGTCAATGTTAGCATGTGACCGCTAAGAAAATTGATAAAATGGAAGACCACAACTCAAAATCCTATAAATTGGCAGTGGTGACTGGTTAAGAGTATTGAGTGGGTAGGACTTCCATTCTAGCTTTCCTAGGCTTTCATCCTCCCACATTCCTCCCCGTGCAGTATTCTTCCAAGATAGAGTTATTGGCAGATGCAAAGTTTTAACAACAAATTATCCACAGCATCAGGACTTTCTCTTGAATATTCTTCTAACACAGGAAATCCTTCTTCCCCTAGGCATGAATAAGTTATAAATAAAACACATATATAACAAAATCAACATATGTTAAACGTAGTGGTTAAACTGGATTAGAGTTTGTGCAATCTTCTGGTAAGATAGATGTCTTACTTCTAGAAACACAGTTTGTGTCAATGCTGCTCATGAAGTCCTAAAAATGGGTTTATATTGTTGTACCTTAAAGGGCGAAGGCAAGTACTGATGTTGAAGCCCCTTCTTGATAATTCCAGTGGATCCGTGCTGTGCTTGTTGAGAGATGCTTTTATCCTTACAGCTGTGACTCCACCGTCTCTGGTAATTTTGCCGTTGAAGATCTCTTACCCATGGTGATCCATTGGCAGCTTCTCTTCTGTCCATCATCGTACACACGAACATCATGGTTTAGCCACGGAGCTCTTTCAGTTTTTGATGTTGCATTTTTCTGAGTCAAGGTCAGCTATAGCTGACCATGCAAAAGGCAGCAATATGACCACAGTCAGTTTGACTCTTCTTGCTATACAGTGTTCAGGCCTTCAGCGCCAGATGCCTTTGTCATTGTTTTCAAAAAACTTTGCCCTAATTTTATTGGGAGGGGAATATTTCTCCCAGATTGTTTTTCTAACCTTCAAAATATTTTGCAATGAATTTATAATTGGCAGGGTCTGTGCATAGTTTAAAGGTTTAAAATGTTTCAAGTCCTTTAGTTGTAGATTATAAAGAACATGTATTCACTGAAAAATCATTGGAGTGGAAATTTTAATATCTTTTGGTGCTCTGTTAGGTGATGCTGATCAATTGCAAAAGGAACCTGTTTTACTCTCCTCATACTATTTGTCCTGGCGAAGAATATAGCCAGTCTTATGGCTTATTGTATTGAGAGAGAAAGGCTTTTCGATGCAGAAATAAATACAACTGATTTCATCCGTGGCTGTATATAGAAATTGATGATAAGGAGGAGAACCGCCATCCTTCTGTTTCACTGAATAAAGTTAATGAAATTATTTGCAAGCCCTGATTCAGTTCAAGTGTCTTACTAAATAGTAATGGCTGATCATGTTTGCATTCTGTTACTGATTTAAATTACACAAATGTCACAAATCTTTTGCCAGAATCTTTGTTAATAAAACATTTCAATAGCTACAGGATTTCTAAATAACTGTAAAAGTGCTTCTTACTGAAATTCTGCCTACATGAGTAATCCATTATAGGTGATGCCAAAACGGGGGGAGTAGGAAAATGCCCAGCTAAACTTCTTTTAACCTGTGCCTCTTTGTAACAAAATAATGGTAGTCAGGGTTTCCAAAGAGATGGGGATTTGAAAAGTGAGCACGCCAGCTAATAGCTGTGGTAACCGGCTGAACGTAGTGGAATAATACCAATGTAGTGGCCTCTCGGTGTGTCTCTGCGCCGCAGAGCTCAATAGTGAATACGCAGCATTGTTCGGCCGTGAAAAGTCTTGGAGCTCTGGGGATGTCAGGGCAGACCGAGGGAAACAGATTTTGAGCTTGTAGCCTCCTTGTAACAGGGCTGGAAGAAGCCTAGGGGCGGTTAGCTGTTCCTCCTTGCTCTTTTGCTGCACCAGCTTCATGCTTGTAGGTGGTGAGTCCCCTGCAGGGATCTTGCAGCTCAGCAGTCTACCTACGGGAGAAGACAAGAGAGAGGGGAAGGATTTTTTCTCCTCGCCTCTTTGTTTGATGGTTTCCTGGTTGAATGTTAAGGGAAGGCTTTCCCTGGGGGAAGTTAGAAGGCGACATTTGAATTTAAGGAAAAGCATGGGCATAGCAGAAGATAGTTCACGAGGATTTACGGCTTAATGTTCTTAATTTGATCGCAGGTTTTGGAAGAAAAGAAATGTTTTACTGTGTGAGGTTTTTTAAAAAAAAAACGAGACTCTGGGTAAGTCGTGAGAATGGCTCTTAAATGCTAAACCATGCACTGAATTACCTTGTAAGTTCCCCTGTGTATAGGGTACGGAGTTGAGAAACCTTTGATGTTCTCTCTAAAAACAGGAACAACAAAAGGAATTGTTTTCTATTACAGCTTGTTGGGAAAACCCTGCAGTTCCACCACAGAGTTAATACATCCTCCCCTCCTCAGCCCCTGCCCTCACTCATTTTAGACGATAGTATTTGCCTTTGTGGCCTAGTTTCTCTAAKTCCGGGCTGTGTGTTTTGGATTTCAGATTTTGATTTGGATCCCAGCTCTAATATTTAAATAAGGAGGGATTTGCTACTCCTTTCTCACAGAAAACAAGCAAGTGGAAAACCCAAACAAGGAGAAAAATGGTGGGATTGAATGTCCCTATCTGGAAGAAAGATACAGCGCAAAGGAGAGATCTGCGAAAAATAACTCCTTTAGCTGTACTAACAGGATTTAAATAGGAGTCTAAGTCTCTGTTTTCCCTGTCTCTGATCTAAACACTGAGAAAGCTCATCTGAGTTGTTTACTGAATACCGGCAGTTGTTTGGGCCACATGGAYAGATTTAGATGTTGTTTATTATAGTTAACAAGCAGTCTGAAAACTGGCCAATGTAAAAGTGTTTGAAGGCTGCAAGAGAGAAGTAATATGGTACTGACTGTAAAAGTCAGGAAAGCAAAAGGATGGTAGCAGACAGTTGTTATCTGATGTCTTCTCATGAAGGTTTTAAAGTTCTCCTGCCTTGCTGTAAAACATGTAGCAGTCCATTTTTATGAATGAGGTTTCATGCCCCTCTCTTGTTTGTATTTGTCAGGGGTTTTTTTCTGCCAGATTGACAAAAAATTGCATAATTGCAAAATAAATCCAATGGTCAGTAGAAATCTGAAGATCTCTTTTCACTGACTTTCTTTGTAGGCTGTTATGTGTGTATAAAATTCAATTAAAATACCTCTGAATAGGAATGTTAGAGAATTTTAATACTTTTAAGTCCATAGGATTATTTTTCTGTAACTGTTGGTAAAGAAGGCATAGGGGCTCTGCAATATATATAGCTTTAATAAAATTACTGTCTTTCTGGTTTGAATTAAGCATGTTATTGTTCTAATAAGAAGAAAGTACAGAGAAAGGCTTATGACTCAGTAGGTCAGTTGTGGTGAATTATGCACCAAATGTTCACTGTAAGCAAGTCCAAGCCTCTAATCTGTTTGCTTCTTGCCCTGTAGCTTCTGAAGTGCGACTCTTGGCACTGTTAATCTGGAATACTGATACATCRATAAGTGTTGCTGGCATTAACACCATCTGTACATGGGTGCAGAGCCTACACTGCTCTGTACACTGACACTGCAGTGATCTCAAATAATCTTAATTCCTGCTTTGCTTCTTGCATACAAAAGCTCTAAGGAAAGTATTGCTTGTTTGAGACAGGAGTTTTGTTGTTCTCAATGGTTTGCCTTCATGAAGTAACAGCTTTGCACACACTGCAGAATGGCCTTAAAGCAACTCTGAAAGCATTGTGAAGCCACTTCATCACAAACATGGTTCTATTGGAGTGGCTTTCATAGAGCTATCTTAAAGCTTAATGACAAGGAAGGGAAGGGAGGGGTAAGGAAGGACCAAATCAAGGTAAACAGCAATCGGGATGCGGTAAGATCATCAGTAGAAAATAAAAAATGAAGATTTGGGGTGACTGCGTTTTTACAGATCTCTCATATGTGGCAGCAATAAGGCACCTTGATTTTTTGCTGTGACCAGTTGTTTTGTCACTGTTTAGCAGTCTTAGTCTTCTTGACCTTATTTATCTAAAATAGCATACTTAGCTCTAGAAGCAATATAGTGAGAAGAGCTGTGGTATGTTGTACTCCTTTGAACTTGAACACCTGCTTGGTTTCTTTTTATTTATTTTCATTTAAAGTGCTGTGAGATTTCAAAATACTAATTATTGTATGCTGCAAAAATCTGTCGCAGTAATTTATTAAGTCCTGAATCCTTTAACTGTCGTTGAATATGTTCCTATTGAACTGGGATTTTGAAAGAGCTGTTAGCTTACTTTTATGATGCCACCTTAAAAATAAGACCTAATGTTCCCTTTAACCAGGGTGGGCATGAGAAAGCGACTGATGACTTGAAATGCCAGAGCCAGTCTGTGGTGGAGCCAGACCATCAGTATGTCTTAGTTCCAACCTGGGTAGAATTTAAGGATTCTTCTCCCCAAGAGGTAAACATAAATACTGCTTTCTGCAGCTTTTATTTTTATTCAGGAGAGGAAACCCAGAAGAAAGTTTTCATTTTATTGTAAATGCGAGCATCTGTTAGTATGAGACTGGTGTTACTATTTCAGTTCTGTTTCAAAATTCTAGTTGCTAAACTTACTGAGGTGCAGAGGAGGTTCCAGCAAGTGTCTCCAGTTCAAAAGCAAACAGGAGAAATCATGTAGCTGGATTTAAAGAAAAACATCAATTATTTAAAGCTTCTGAAACTCACTTCTATTTGGCATCTAACAAAGTCAGCTATTCCAGAGAACTGGCTTTTACAAAATGTGTTTTTTTTCAGGCAGGATTTTCACTGGAAAGGTTTGGAAGTCAATGGAAAATTCAGTGGCAGAAGTGTTAAAATGAGTTTAAAAGAACTACTCTGTTTGTGCTAGATATTGTAGTTACGAGTTCTTGTTAAATTGGAAGAGATGAGTTGTACGAAGATGCCTTCTTTGTGGTCACATAAATTTTTTCACTGTAACTAGTAAGAGTGATTCCTAGATGCAATGTTTCCTTCTAYTGAAACTGTGCATCCCTCTCTAAAGTCTATTTTGCCTACTTTACATTGCTAGCTATGAAGCAGTTAACGTGTTTTTAATCTTAAAAACATCCCAATGTTCTTGGTAAAGCAACAAGCGTCTTGTGCTATGTTGGGGATGCCTAGCCAAGACCTCCAGTGTGCTTGTGCTGCAGTGGGCTTTGAAAGGTTGTGAACTTCAGCAGCAACTTTAGCTGGGTTAGGTGAAGTTGAAAACTTGCCTTAGCAGTGGTATGTTTGGCATGACAGGACATTTGCTTGGAGCAGTAGACTAGTCCAGGAAGAAGTAGAAACCAGACCTGATGTCCAAGCGCTGTTACAGTGATGCAGCGTAGGATGGAAAGACACTAGTAATGTGCCAGCAGCAAGGCCTGATCCTGTATGGTGCTGGGTGGAAAGAATAGTCCATGTGGATTTTCATTCAGGTCACGGCACTGAAGTTTGAGTGTAAAAATACTAAAACATTCAAGCAGCATCGCGTTGAACACTTACTGTGTACTCTTCTTCACCAAATGCCAGTATGGGCAGAGAAGAAAAGGATGTAAAAGCTTTGATTGCATTATCATCTAGGGTATTATTCCTCCATATGCATTCATATCTACATGTCTTCACTGAATTTTCATTTGGTCTGATTTAGAATAGAATAGAACAGAATAGAATAGAACCGGGCCATTTTTTTTTAAGAGGAGAGAAGCAGGCCTTCAAAATTCACAAGGAGGTGGAAAATAATCCTTTTAAAAGGCCTATAAATGGAGCATTGGATCCATATGCTCTATTTGTGTTGCAATACATCAGCAGCATGTGATGGCTTGTTCCTTTTGTTAGGTGTCTCTGCAGTACTGTATACAGATTAAATAGCTACTGCATTGCAGAGAGTTAGTAATACATTACATCGCACTTTCAGTGAAGATGTCAGTGTGTCCTTAAGCCTGAATGTACCCTGTGGTTGAGTTACGGGTTTCTTAAAATTTTGCTGAGGATAACTTATTTCTTCAGTAAATCCTTAGCCAATTGGGAATTATAGAATAACATCATTCCTAACCTCTATAAACTCCACTAACTGTTCAAGTTTAGAAAAATCAAGGCTTTGTTCCAAAATAAAAACAGGTTACCCTTCTCAACTTGTAATCCTGATGCATTAAAAATGTGGTCTTATGGCACTGTGCATACAACCGGAAGGAGCAGGAGATGGGGCAGAGAAAGGGATGCAGCTCCTGAAAGATAATGCAGATAAACAAAAGCCAAACTCAGGGGATATGAAATGCTAGAAAATGAGGAGAAGTGGGGCAAAAACGTTATTTTTCTGGCACATTTGTGTACTATCTCATTGGCGATGCACATTAGACAGTAAAACAGAAGGCTTTTGAGTCTCTAGTCTCCTTCACTGACAGCTCTCAATGCTATGCATGTTTAAAGTGATGGGGGCTGAGGGGTTGTTCTTGGGGAAATCTTCATGTATGGGGTAAACTTCTGCTGATTTATATGTGGGAATGTAAGGGAGAGCTAAGGTCAGATGTGGATGTGCAGAGATGAAAGAGCAAGGCAGAGCAGAGTAAGGACCTCAGCTCTGTTCCCCTCTCCCCCCCTTGCCACAGTAATGCTCACAAGAACTCACTGTGCCAGTTCAGACCAGTGGCTGAAGCTCATGCTGCATCGCTGCAGCCTCTGCTTGTACCTAGCCCGTTGAAGCAGACRCGGGAAGCTGTCACCAGCTGCCTCTGGGTCAGTCACCGGGCTTGATTTGAACTTTCAGAGTTCAGGAGGTTTGTCGTTAAATGACGAAGCTGCTGGTATCGTTTGTATGTCATAGGACTTCACAGAAGTGACCAAGCAATGCCCTATGGCTGGTTGACAGTCTACAGGTCTGCCCAGGAGTTAGTTAAAACCTCCCTCAGAGGTCATAAAAGCTCCATAGGCAAGGTGGGCACAAGGTGTGAGGAAGCAGAGGTCCAGAGAAGTGAATCACTAGCTCCTGACAGAAATATGCGTGAATGTGGAGCATAGCAAATGTATGGTAAATTTGCCACATTCAGGTTATTTGATTGAGTACCTGGGTGCTGCACTGTGCATGTACTGAGGACATTGGGACCAGTGTTGGCCATCCTGTGCCTGTGAGTGTGTCCAGGACTTATAGATACCTGGTGGCTCTGTCTGAAGTATTGCACAGATCTTGCAAAAAGTGTGCATGTGTATGTATATCTTTTAATGTAAATAAGTAAGTATTAAAAAAAACCCTCAAAAACTACAGGGGAATGTAGGTGAGAGAGAGCATGTCTCAATGCTTTCAGACGTGGCAGCATGGCAACAGGTTGTAAACACCTGATCTTTTAGCCTGAGTAAATGGGACTTTAACCCCAACAGCCCCGACGTTCAGATCAAAGTGTTTCACAGCTTTGCAAATGGTCTCAAGGCTGTCTTCGCTTCCTTTTTCTACCTCCAGTTTCCTGCTGAAAGGTGTTGTTCAAGGACTATGCTCTTTAGGAAAACTCAGAATGAAGCCGAGGCCATGTTACRTACAAGGAGAGGGGGAGTGAATTTCAAGTGTGATTTTAAAGATAGAGTATCTCTTTGCAGGCTAGGCTTGAGCACGCAGCTGTGAGAGCACACCTGGAAAGTGGTGCCAGCAGCTGGGAACTCTTTTGACTTCTTTTGCCTCCCAGCTCCAAGATAGAAATGCCATCACCCCCTCCGCAGGCCAAGAGAGCCATCAGCTTTCCCACTGGTTAGCACCAGTCTATATCCATGTTTTTCCTTTTCTCTGTTTCTTCATCTTTGCTCCTGTTTCTCCTCTCGCTGTCCCCTTCTCTGCAAAACTCTTTTTTTTTTTTTTTTTTTTTTTTCCCCTTTTGCTTTGCTTCATTGTGATTTAGCACAGAGCACTTGATGGTTTGGTTTTCACATTTTCTTTCAAAAGTCTTTCCTCTCCCTCTTTAAAAAAAACACTGAAGCTTTGCAAGCACTCTGCAAAAGCCTGTTCCTGTTTATGTTAGGGCAGAATAGGATCCAGAATGATCCTATTGCCAAGGATCATCCTATTGCACCACAGGTTCATGGGAGTTTCCAACATAAACACAGGAATTTCACAATACCAGCCGGTGATATGTGTTCTTTACATGCTTATCGATATTGTCTGCAAATCAAGGAGCAAAGCGTAATAAATGCTGTGGAAGTGGGTGCTCTATTTGATGTTTTCACAGCGTTGTGCCTGGAAAAATGGAAGTTAGTGGGTGTTGCTCAGTGAAGTGTGCATTTTAAAGTTACCCACAGTGATGCCCATTGTCCTGTCCCTGAATTGCATGATGTCATGTTTCATTTAAGGCTCTTAGCGATGCCTAAGACTGTCGGTGCGCTGGGAAAAAGGCGGTGAGAAAGTTGTGAATCAGGTTTCTGTAAAGCCTTTGTGTTTAGGGTTTTGATAGATAAAAGCTGACTCATGCAATATTTCTGGCGAAGGAGCTGTACAGACTAGTAAGAGCTTCTCATTTTACCTGAGTGCCCAATGAGGTAATTCGGGAACAGCTGAAGGCAGAGCCCGCGCCTCTCCTCTGCCGCACAGGTAGGTCGTGGGTTGTTCGGAGAGGATTGGAAAAATAGAGAGGACTTGTTCGTCCTGGGTGCGAGGAGCCAGAGACATTCCTCAGTGGTGAGATACTGTCGCAGAGGATTTTCCCTTGCAATAATGTTCTCGGACATTAGTGTGCTTGGTTGTGACAGAGGCTATTCTCCTTTAAATATTGCGGGGGGGTGGGGGGGGGCAGTAATTTGACAGACAGAGGCACATTAGTTGGTGACTTTTTTCCCTTGTAAGATTTCTAATAAATGGGATTTCTGTTGCTGAAAGTTCAGTTAAAGTACTTGGCAGCATATAATTTATGACAGTTCAGACTAGAGATCTAATCCTGCAAATATTGTAGCTCTCTAATGTGATTTTGTTCACAGAGGGTGTTAGTTTTAGAAATGATATGCATTCATATGCATAATTTAGTAATTAAAAATCTGCTGACTGTCACTTGGACAATATTCAGAGCAGAGGATATGGGGAGTGTATTTAAGATCATGTTGGGATTCTTGTAGTGAATGTTTTTTAATCTTTCTTGGTCAGGCAGCTGTATAAAATTTATGTTTCTCAATTCCAGTGCTGCATTTGAATTTGATACTGAATGTAAATTGTTCTAAACAGTCTTGCTTAATTGTATCCACTGTATGAATGCTTTATTTGAAATATGAAAATATCTCAAGGAAAATACAGGAAAGATTTCTTGTACTTTTATGTAGCTAAACTTCCAGAGGATGTGAAGCCTGTAATTTCTGGTAATATTGACTTTGTAGATAACATCTGAGGTGTTCTTTTTCATGCCAGGAGAAAGGCAACAACAATACTAATTATGAATATAAATGGACTTGTGAGTTTTTAGTCATGCAGTATGTCTGAAAATGTCATGTGCAGTAAACAACTTGGAGGAATAAACACCTGTATTTAGATAGGGCTTGGGGATCTTTGTATTTAAATATAAAATTGACTTAAAGCACTTTATCTCTCATTGTATGCTAATGTTCTAGAGTAGCCAAAGCTGCAGAGATAATGGAAAAACCATTTATCATTACCATGAATATAGTTACAGGAAGGAGGTATTTGTTAAAGAAAAGCAAGTGATAGAAGAAGTGTATGCATTTTTGGTGAGAACTTGTTTATGACTGCATGCTGAAAGCACCAGATACGCCAAGATAGTTGCTTCGCACGTGCCTTCAGCATTGTAACTAATATTACAGTTGCCTGTTGGGGTGAAACGCGGCTGTTTCTTGCCCTTGCACCGCTGTGGAGTAGGGAYGCGTTGTTGTTCTTGCTGGGGAGCGCTCCGGGGTTGTGCCATGCCCGTGTGTGCGTGTGCCACAGGGGGGGCAGGAGGGAGCTGGGAGGTTCGCAGGGGCTGGGGAGGGGGAGAGGCTGACGGAATTCATGCAAAGGCACAAACAAGGAATGACCTTGTTCGGGGAGCGTGTTTCCTTGTGAGTAGGGACAAGTAGTAATTATCCTCCTTTCAGTGCTGAGCTAACAAGTAATTACTGTTATTCCTTAATTAAAGTATGCAAATTGAAGATTTCTTTTYYYCCCCCCCCCAGACTGAGTTAAATACCGTTATTCACAACTCACGAAAGTTCTCAATATTATTTTGGTTCGTCATTGAAAGGGTTCAGTAAACAAAAGAACGCCTCACAAAAAGTGCAGTGAACCGGGCCAAACGTGGGTCAGGGCGTACAAGACTTGCTCAGAGCATGTGCTTTGGCAAGGGTCTGGGGTACGTACAACTACACAAGCTGTTTGCAGCCTGGGTTTTGGTGAATGCACCTACCTGCTGGTGCTGCTGCTGAAGTTGGTGGCTGGGGGGGTTGGGGGCTTGTAAATCAGTCCCGCAGGGTATGGGAGAAATGAACTTGCTCTTTATAGGAAGTCTGTATCGAAGACAGAAATGTGTAAGAGGTCACAGGGTTTGCAAAGGCAGCGGGTCAGTTGTGATACATGGAGAGCAATCTTGGGGGAGACTGTTTCCCCGCTCCCCTCACTCTCATTAATTGACTTGTGAATTTTTCACCCAGCAGTTGGTACAGACCTTAGGCAGCTGGCGCAAGAGTGAAGTTACTTTGCGGTAAAACTGCAGAGTAGAACTGTACCAGAGCTCTGAAAAGCCAAATGCAGACCCTGACAAGAGGAAAGAGGATGGGCATGTGGCTGTGGCAATGAACTGGATTCAGCTGCTGTCTTTTCTGATGGACTTGTGACTGCAGATGTCATGTAAAATACCTGTTCCTGATTTCAACAGTGGGGGTGGTGCTGCCTAGTCTCAGAGAGGTTTCTGAAGATAAACTTGTGAAGCCTTGGAAGATTTTCAGATCCTGTGTTATTGGGAAGGGCTATGGGTTTGTAACAGCTACCTGTAGCCAAGGCAGAAATTGAGGGCTGGGCAGAGCCAGGGCTTGTCCCTGAGCCCTGACTTTGCAGGGCGCGAAGTGTTTGGTACAGGACTGGCCAGCTGAGGAAAGGAAGCCGCTCCCTGGTTTTGCGCCACGCTGAAATCCCTGGTGCCGTGTGCCCTGCCTTTCTGCTGGGTTCACCAGCTGCCTAGGTGAAGCTGAGATGGGTTTCGAGCAGGCTGGGAGAGGTTTGGGGTCCTCACCCTGCCGCTCTGCAGGAGCACTGGGCATTGGTGCCATCTGCGTGGACCCAGAGAAACGTGTTCTGCTGGTCGGAGACGTGATGGGCAAAATTTTAGCAAAAACTCTCCACAGAGAAGCCAAATGACCAATTTACACCTGGCTGGGAAAGGAGTAAGAGTGAAGTAAAATGTAACTTTTGAGGCTAGCAGTCAGGATGAAGCTCTGAGTACAAAATAGACCAAGATTTTCAAGTAGCAAATAGTTTGCTTAGTGTAATTTACACATACAGGAATAGTGATTTGTATTAAAAATGAAGGAACTTGAGTCAACTGCGTTGTGTGCAATTAATTAGCCATGCATGGCAGGTGTCTGGGGTTTGCCAAGGTCACTGGGAATACAGGTGTTAAAGAGCAAGCCCATTTTAACTACTACAACTAATCCTTGTTGGTTTTTTTAAATATGCAATGACATTGTCATTAAACAAGGAAATAAGGGGTTTTCTTTGTTTTGTTTTTCTAAGACATGTTAAGATCTCCCAGTGCTTCTGGCTACAAGTACGTCTTACAAAAAGCTACTTTTAACATTTATTCTGACTTCAGTTTCATTGACCTGAACTGTGTTTCGTTTGTTTTTTATATTAATGAGCCTGACAATGTTTGTGAAACAAATATTACATATTAATGCCTTCAGGTTATCTGAGAGGCGGGCCGCTTATCAGCGAAACAGGAAGAAAAAAGCATGGAGTAATGGAATGTCACAGGAACCCTTTATTTTCCCCCTAAATGTAGCTAATCAGRTGTTTCTTTGTCATGTAATTTTAGTAAAATATCTTGGAGTAAGTTAGCGGAAGGGTATCCCTGTTATCTTGTTTATCCTGTGCATTTTTCAAGGGGGTTTACATCTGCACAGCAACATTGTGCTTTCTAACAGAACGTGAAAAATGATCCAAAGCTGATAACAAAATACATTCTTCCTTATCAAAAATGCATACTTTCTTATCACAAGCAATAGGAAGGCAAACATCTTTGTCCATACCTGTTTTGAAACAAGAGAACTTCACTGCATTCTTCAGTTTTAAACATTTTCCTGGTTTATTGCTTTATATTTTATTTTGGAGTTTGTACTTGATGTGGTTTATTCAAGAAGGGTGAGAAAATATGCTTCAGTGCTGCAAAACCAGAAGATCCTGGCACAAAGAAAGGCTATAGATTTTCAGACTTTCAAGGTAAAACCAGGGGTACAGAGGTGCCAAATTAGGTTTTTAATCTAATGGCCAATTTCTGACCCATTTAATGAGCAAATTACTCTCAGTATTAATTCCATGCATTACCTTGAGGGCAATACTTCTCCTTAACAGAAAGCTAATACCATCATCACTGAAATGGCAGTATTAATGACTCATATACAAATAAAATCTTATGCATTCAAGATAGGCCAAATAAATCAAACATTCTTCTCTTTTTTTTGTTTGTTTGTTTGCTTTGGATTGGTTTTTTTTATTTTTAAATAAATAGTAGTGTTTGATTTTGAAAAATGAGAGTGTGGCTTTCTGCTTTGAATGAAATTCTCCCCCCTCATCCCCCCGACCAACTGCAGCAGGAGTGGTGTCCGGGAGGTTTCTGCTTGTAATTGCACAGCCAGTCTGCCTCGGTTTAAGAAGGGCTGCCTTAAAGGTTGGGCGGGTTTAATTTGCAGCTTACTGGCTTTATGGTTTCTTTACTGAAACTGCTGTCTAGAGCTGTAATTGCTGGTATGATTTTTGAAAAATGAGGTTGTCGCTGGAGTAAAATAAGGACTAAGCTACCACTGTGTGTGTAGCTTCAGTATTGCTTTTCCTCCTAAATTGTCACAAGTTTCCCTTTTTCACAGGACAGACATTCTGAAATTCTTTGAGTTTGAGGCAAGATTTTTTTTGGGTGGACACTTCTTACTGAAACAAAACCTTGAGGTGTTGAATTTACCTGCAGCTGCTTTTGCAGATTCTCGTGGTGCATCACACACAACTTGGCCAGAGAGAAATCTGCATTGCATCGTGGACAGTGTCCTGCAGGGCATTTTGGCAATAAAAAGAAAGTAGAATTGAAATGCCGACAGGAAGACAGACATCTTATTTTGTTGTTGCACTGATTTGAAAACCAGCTTTGAGTCAGTTCAACAGGGGGTAATATTCTGGCTTGAGCTGAACAGTTTTAGAATGACTTATTTTCCCAGTAGAAAACTGAATTATTTGGCAGCACTCTTTCCTGTGGGAACTCTTTTTTCAGAAGCTACATTATTTTCATTGGGAAACCATTCTGGTTTCAGTGTTTTTGTACAAGCCACAGAGCTGGTAATTGATAACTGCTTTTAGTTTTTGTTTGACTGTTGGCTTTACAGTATTCAAAATGAAAGATACTGTTTGGTATCACTGTGTGATTCTTGAGTTTTCCAAAGCCTCCAAACCGGGGTCAGTGCTCAGCTTGGAGATAGCAGCGACTGCTCCCGACAGAGGTTTTTTAACCTTAGGGAAAACCTTTGAGTCTTATTTCTCTCCTGTGCTGAGCCTGGGCAGTGCATGYGCTAGCACCAGGCCCATTACCCTGGCACAAGAAGGACGTGCCAGAGACACATATGTGAGCAGGAGGTATGCGGTGCCTGTGTAGTAGCCCCCAGTGGGGGATCCCCACCACCTGAAAAGCCTTAGAGCCACAGTGACCCCCAAATCACGTTGTTCTGGTTGTCTTTTAGTTAAAACAGAGTTGTGGCAATTTTGTATGCAAAAAGCTTTAAAAGTATCTGTTGTCAACTTTTGTGTTATGTGGAGCAGCAACAGTAAACCCACTTCTTCTGTTTATTTTTTTAGATGACTTCTCCTTACCTCTTGATGTTTTACCAGCTGTGACGGAGGCCCTTGACTCCAAGACGAAAGGGGAAGATTTGCACAAGGAGAGCAGACCTTTCCGCTACTGTGAAAAAAAAACCATGGACCTGTCAGACAGYGACCGTCCCGTCAGCTTTAGCTCCACTTCCTCCTCTGCTTCCTCCAGGGACAGCCACTGCTCCTTTGGAAGCAGAATGACCTTGGTTTCAAACAGCCACTTGGGCTTGTTCAACCAGGATAAAGAAACGGGTGCCATCAAGCTAGAACTGGTCCCAGCCAGGCGATTTTCCAGCAACAAGCCACGCAAAAACTCCCCTGCAGAGCAAGAGGATCCTGAGGAAAGCCTTGAAAAAAGGCTAAGCATGCCAAGGAAAGCTGAACCAAAAGGAGCGAGCAAAAACTGTGCAATGTCCCTGGTCACAGAGCCCACCAGTCCCAAGCTCCTCTACGTAGACAGAGTCGTCCAAGAGATTCTTGAGACAGAG
The DNA here is from genome assembly GCA_035582835.1 of Phoebastria nigripes. NCBI lineage: Eukaryota > Metazoa > Chordata > Aves > Procellariiformes > Diomedeidae > Phoebastria > Phoebastria nigripes. The sequence goes on from JAYKAV010001367.1 coordinate 1,349,296, forward strand.
AGGATGTATGTGCAGGATCTAAAAAGCATTGTCAAGGTAGGAGTCTTGGTTAGGATGGTGTTAACTGTTCCATAATGCTATTTTTTACATTGTTGATTTCACAGCAGGACAGATGGACCTGACAATGGAATTGGCATTTGCTGGTCTTTATAAATTAGTGTAACATCATTGTTCTTGTGTGTTTCCAGTTTTTATTGGATTAGATAAATCTAAGCTGTTASTACGTGTTCATGAAGAAATAACAGAAAAAAACATCCTATAGTTCACAGCAGTAGTGAACAAAGAGCGGTCTGCAGTAACGTTTATTTACAAAAAAATGTACAATGCTCTGTTTCCTAGAATGTATAGCAAGAAGCAAACAGCAGACAGCTTGTTTGCCCCTTTAAATGCTTTATCTGAAGGGTCTCGCTTATTGATTCTTTCCCCGCCCCCCCGCCAAATCCTAGTCGTGCAAGTTCTTTCCTGCCTTTTTCTCCCTCCCTTTCATGCAGCTCACAGCTGCAGTCTGTTCACTCCATATCCTTGGCCTGTAGTATTGAATATGGCATATGTATTTGCTGGAAAATACTATTGTTTGGCTGTTGCATGAAGAAATTATGTTTTCTTTAATACTACTTCTGAATTGGTGGTGCTAATAAATGGGTGTAGCATTTATTAGCAGCAGTGAAGTTTTTGTCCAATCCCCAGCCTAACAGTATCTTTCATTTCCCCTTTCTAGTAGAGGGAAGAATATGGATGAGTCCTTCTGTGGATTGTTCTGCTCAYTCCATGTACTTGTAACTGTGCCATCAGCGTCATGTTCTTTTGTGTTTTTGAAGATGACAGTTAAGTCCCTTGGCTCTTGTTTGTAGTCTACGTACTTAACCCACAAAGAAGGATTTCTTGGGAGGCGCATGTTTAATGCGCAGTTTATAGAATATATAGCTTTAGGTAGCTGTATGAGGTCATATGCAAAAGAAAGTATCAGTCAGCTGGAGACACTCTCCCCACCCACAGTTCCAACCCGCCTGGTCCCCCAAGCAATGAGTGGGGAAAAAACGCTAAGGCTTTGATAACACAAATGCACATCATGATTAAACACCAGCGCCCCACCCCACCCCCCAAAGTTCTCACAAAGAAGGCTTTTTGTGCAAGACTTCATTGGTTTCTGTAGCTGGTGCTGTTTCACTACATTCAACTGTTGCCTACGTTTCATTCTGGAGTGTTTAAAGTTGTCATATGTTACAGAAGCAAGCCAGCTTCTGTGTGTAGTCACCGCTCACTAGGCACGACCTCCATGGCTTTTGAAACCTTAGCCCTCACTCATCCTCCTGTGCAGTAAACTGTACAACTTGAGAAACTGGAAACTATCATTAAAATCTTGAAACAGATTTTCCATTTACAAGTAGGAAGGCCAACAAATGCTTGCTAGAAATACTAAGCATCACTACAGTAGATGTAGAGTAAATGAGGCAAATGGCACCTGAAGTTATGAAAGAACTGGAGGAATTTACCTGCAAAATGCCCAAGCGTATTTCCTGCAGCAACTAATAAATAATGAATCTTGAAAGCTTTGTGTGGTGCTAGACAGCCTATTTGAGAGGTAGAGTGGTTGGCAGTGGGGCTTTTCTTAGGTAGGTGTTGGCGATCCGAGGGCTTCAAAGGAGCTCCTTCCCRGATGGTGAGGACAGTAGGGAACCAGCTACCTCAGCCTGTGCAGCATGTTCTTCGCTTGGTTTCAGGGGAGGGAGGTGTGACTGGAAGCACATTATAGAGGAGCCTATTTTATATGTTTCTCAGGATTCCTTTCTCCACAAGTTACCTTAGCAATGCTGTAGTGATTTACCTAACCAAGGGTTGTGAGAAGGGTGGGAAGACTCCACAGACATCTGTAGGAGCGCTGTAGCCTTATAGGATTTGATTATCTGGGCCTCTATGACTTGACGCCATATAGTGTGGCAGCCAGATGACTGGTGCTGAGCCAGACTAAGATGAAGGGAAGCAGCTTGATCTGTCTTATTTTCCAGATAAACGTAGGTCAGATTTTGGCAGCTAGTTAGGAAATGGGATGAGAATGGGGAAAAGGGGAGCTGGGGAAAGGTCAAAGGACAACTGCTGCCCAAGAAGTGTGTGGGAACTGAAGAGGTACATGAAGGTGGGAGCTAGTGGAGGAAAGCATAAGCAAATGAACCAGGGCTAAGTGGAGAGCGAAAATCGTTAGAGGGAAAACAATATGAGGAAATGAGAGAAAACCCGGGAAGTGGAAAGTTGAAGGGAGTATGAAATTGGTTGGAATGGGAGCTCTCTAGCGAGTTTTGCAGCTGACTGCAATACAGCAGCTTATGTACACAGACTGCAAATTGTAAGGAGGTGTTTTTGGTTTGGGGTCGGGTTTTTTTGGCAGGGGGAGGGAGGGAGGAAGAGAAGCAGGGCAACCCAGGTACAAAGAGCTAAAAGCTGAAGAGATGTCAGACCGAGGATGGCATAGGAACAAAAAGGGAGAAATGAATAGGTRCTATTTTAATCACCCTCTACCCCTAGCTGAGAACTGTCGGTACAGATATAGTCTATTGCTTTTTGTCCCCTGGTAGTGGGGATTTGCTGATGCTATCTTCTCTGTAGACAATGGAAACATACTTAAAAAGAACATGTTCTCACTGTTGTTTCCAGAACTTTGAAACAGTTTCTAGAGCTAGAACTGAGAGGGTGTTAAAACTCATGTCCATGAATCCACTCTCCAAATTTCTGGTGTAAAGCAAAGCATGTTTGCCTGTGATGCACAGTCAAGCTTTTTGGGGGGGTTTTGGGGGATTTTTTGTTTAGTTTTTTGGGGACTTGGGGGAATTTTTTTTTTGGGGGGGGGGGGGTTGGTGGGTTTTTTTTGCTGGTTTTGTTAGTTTGTTTTGTTTGGTTTGTTTTGTTTTTTTTAACATATCCACACTCTTTCCCGTCGTCCAGATTATTAATTAATATGTTAAACAGGACTGGACCTAGTATTAACCCCTGGCGTATGCTGCTAGTTACTGGCCTCCAACTAGATTTTGTGCCTTTGATCACCACCCTCAGGGCCTGTCCGTTCAGCCAGTTTTCAGTCAACCTCACTGTCTACTTATCCAACCCATACTTCATCAGCTTGACTATGAGGATCTTATGGGAGACAGCGTCAAAAGCCTTTCTGGAGTGAAGGTAGACAATATCCACTTCTCTCCACTCATCTACCAAGCCAGTCATTTCCTCTCAGAAGGTTATCAGGCTGGTCAACTTCCCCTTGGTGAATCCATGCTGACTATTCTTGATTACCTTCTTGTCTTTCATGTGCCTGGAACTGGTTTCCAGGATTAGGTGTACACAAATGTAAAGAACATACACAGCTGTACACAAATGACCCATTAACATGGATGGTGTGAAATTGCATGTAGGATCCTGGTACTATTCATCTTATCCAAAGTCAGCTCATTAAGAGTTAGCCTAGCATAGTATTTTGGGCAGTGTCCTTTYAGCCTATGTTATCCTTAGAACGTGTAGAGTTATAATGCTTGACATAAAAGACTATGGAGTGAATGGGGGAAAATAGAATTTCACCCTTTTTGATGCCTTTATTGACCTAATGCTGTTAGGTCATTAGCAAGTAAATAAGTAAAAATAAACTAAAAAGGCATAACTTCTATTGCCTTTTGAGTATCCGGGTGGTCTTTGTTCTTAAAAGCACCAAGTTGGTAGGCAGAGGTAGAAATCGACTTCGCTAATGTAATCTTTAGCTGATACTGGAAACCTGCTGAGGTTCTCCAGCTTTCTTTTAAACTGCTGATAAGTATTTCATGGGCTTAGGATGAGCGAGAGGAGGCTGTACAGGCACTATTTGGCTCCCTTTGCCCCAGGATATGCTTTAAAAACAACTGCTTTTCTGGCCAGTACAGCCATTTTGTCTGTGACCTGGAAGAACAGTTGAATTATGATTGTTTTGGGGCATGCTGCTGTGATTCTTGCACAGGCAAGCATTGTAACAAAGATAGGGCGAACTTTTCCATTGTTTGGTATGTTTTATCAGATGATCTGTTAAACATAATTAAAATTTTAAATTAGTACAGCTTGAAGCGTGTTTTGGGCAAGTTTGTGATGAGAAATCGGATACCTCTGCTTCCTCCTTGTGTCATGCTGACAGGTGTACTGGCCAGGGCAGAACACGTAGACCTTCTCCTCTTCAGGACCTAGCCTGACTTTTTCAAGTAGTAATTTAGTTAGAATAGGCATCAACTTCAGTTAGAGTCACTTACTGAAGTAACTTTTTTTTCCTGAGTAGAACGCTGTCCCTGAGTTTATAATAAAAATGTGTTTTGCTCTTGCGGTTCATAGGAGTCAGAAGCCCATATTCATAATTTGTACAAATGCTTGTAACTGTAGAAAAAGACATCCACATTTGTGGATCCTTTGCAAAATGAAGGAACAATGTAAATGTACTGTCACAGTGCATGCATCTGTCATGTTACATTAAATACACTCTCATAGTGATATCAGCCAGTTGAGAACATCTAGATCCACTGCATGAACCTCAGCCATTTGATCTAAGAACTCCTATCAGTAAAATAATATCAGTAAAAAGTCGTTGGCATCTATACAGTAACTAGAGGGGAGTGAAGCATGTGTTGTCAGTGCATTTCACAAATATTTGATGCAAACAGAGGTTGAGCTTTAGGAATCTTGAACTCCATCTGAAATCTGGGAGATGACTTTCATGTGAATGAGTTCCTCTGCCCTTTCACTCCAAATGTGACATTCTTTTAAACCATCCCTACTGGACTAGTTGAAGTCTCTGTCCTATCTCCTCTCCAGATCTTTTGCCCCTGGCCCCCTCTTTTTATACTTAAGACTCCTCATTCAAGCCTTTTTGCCCAGAAAGTCCCATTCTCCTCTGCACAGTCTTCTGGCTATGGTCTTCCTGCCCATCTGTCCTAAGTGTTCTCTCAGTAAATCCCATCCTCATCTCCCATCAGTCCCTATTGTCTCATTTCCTCATGTGATTTATCACTTTTTAGTCTTTCTCTTTCCCATGTTCTTAGCCTCGGCTGACTCCAGATCTCTCTCCATGGTTCTCTGGGTGGGTCTGACAACATTTTCGTCACCATTCCTAATTTTTCTGCCCTCTTAAGTTCTGCTAACATTCAGTCTCCATTTTCTGGTGTCCATCAAGCTTTGTTCCCATTTTCTCTTTCCCATCTTTGTGTCTCTTCTGCCCTAGAACTGCACAGCACGCTTCTCCGYACTGCATAAGGTTTGCAGAGGGTCACTGAGACACAGGAACAATCTTTTCCCTGCTCTTGCTTCAGAGGAGCAGATCTGAACCAGATGTGACTGGCAGCATCTAAGAATGGCAATTGTGGGTTAAGACCTTGTGAAGCCTGAGCTGAAACATGCAAAGGACCATTGCGAAAAGTTCTTATTGGGGATATGCGAATTTGAGGGGTTTCTCCTCCCCCCAGTATGGTCAAATATGGGGAGATTTGCACAAAGGCAGCAAAAGGCATACTCTCGGAAACAAAGTCTCCATTATGCTCCAATCTGCTACTGCTCCTCCTTGAGATGTGAGGGTATGGTTCATGTCCCTGCTAGTCAGCCTGGGGGTGCTTGTCTTCTCGGGGGGAAAGGTCACCAAAATTTTTTGACATGAGCAAAAAAGGGCATTCTTTCTCAAAAAGGCCTGGGGGAATGCTTTTGCTGAAATCTCCTGAAACAACTCAGCAGGGAGGCAGGTTTCTGGCATGGAAAGCTTCATCCGAGGTGAGTGTGTCTGTCGAAGTTATATACCCCTTTGGGGCGGTGGGGAGAAGCCTTGTAAGGGGAAATACTGGACGTTTGCAGTAGATATGTATTGTGGTACCAATGATTAAGGGCAGCCCTTCTGAGAGGAAGTCAGTATTGGAGTTTTATTGTTCCTGGTTTCCTGCCTCCCGTTGCTGCCGTTAGAGGATGTCTCTTTCTACGTTTTAGGCAATTAGTTAAAAAGACAACTCTGAAGACTGCAGTGTGCGCGTTGTCACTTCTTGCAATGCGTTAGTAAAAGCATAGCTGCTTGTGCACTGGGTTGCTGGACAGCGTAACTTTAAGAGAAAGTTAATTCCTCCTAGGTTCAAAAGGTGGGAATCCCAATAATGTTTGTTCCCACATTATACTTAATTTCTATTTGCAACCTCTTTTTCTATGGCTGCTAACCTACATGCCTGAGGAAGGTGCTTTTAGGTTGCTGACGTAAGTTGCACGTGAAGATGTTACTCTGGAAGAGTACCTCTGTTTCACGGTACAGAATTCCGGTACCCACCACAAAGAAATGGTTTAATTAGCTAAGCTGCTCTTTTTGACCATTTTGTAGATGAGAAACTTCACCAGGTGCTTCAATGGAAAGTTTATTGAGTGTTATTGAGAAGATAACTGTGATGTGTGAGGATATACCGATCCCTCCTGTATAAGCATCCTGAATTTTATGGCACTGCTGTAATCATCAGACTGTAATGATGGCATTCGTCTGAGGTTTTTCATCACTTTTATTTCACTTAGTATAGGGAGCAGTGATGTGTGGCCTCACAATTAGTATTTTTCTTCAGTGCATTAAGGCCAGAAGTTAGCGTACCGTATCAGTGGCTTTAAAGCTATGGAGCAATACCTCAGCTTCATGTATAGGCACTGCAGTTTTGCAAGTCTAGTCTGCCTGACAAAGACTGCTGACATACTTAATTTATTTGTCTTAAATCTTCAGCACAAAAGAGAGAATGCAGGTGATGGATGCATGGTTTTTAGGCAGTTTGCTTTTAATTTCCTCATGAACAGAGTGATGATTTAGAAACAGGCTCTCCTCTCTGGGTCCAGCTGCAGAGCCTGTCCCATACAGAGAGAAAAGACATTCAGTTTAGATTTAAAACAAAACAATGATACTCAGAATGAGATTCTTCTTTCTTCGAAATTTGTCTTGCTACAACTTTAAAAAGCAGTTAAAAGCAGATTAGCACACACGCTGTCCTTTGTGACTAGGGATTGATCCTTACGCTTTTAGAAAATTTGGATGAGCAATTTAAATTACCTGCAAAACAGGTATTATGGTCATGACAATACTGTTTAACTGTGATTAGTATTGGTTATACTTTTGAGCTGATGAACTTTCTCACTGCTTGTTTTTTCATCCATGAAGGAAGAGCTGTGTCAAATTCTGATTGACCTCCTTAGGGACAGCTTGGCTTAAAAGCAAGGGAAGTTTTCTCCAGTAGTATTGAGATATGATAGCTGAAACGAAATTGTGCTTGAGGATCTCAGTACGTATCTAAGAGGCCTTCTTGAAGCCCATGAAGTTTAAACAGAGTTACAGCAGTATAAATTGGAGCAGAAAAATGTTCCACTTAAAAAATCTGTAATAAAATTGGAAGTGGCTGTATTGGAGAACGTCAGTGTTTTGTTTTGTTTCTGGAGTTGCTGTTTAAAAATCAGGACCATAATACACAGTGGAGACTGTTGAGAGGTGAGGTATCTAGGAACACCACTAGGTATGTTACCAAACAGGTGTAAACAGCTGTTCTGGCTACCCTTAAAGAAATACCTAAAGTAAATCAGACTTCTTTCTTTTGACACAGTAGGACTATTCAGTTTTCCCTGCRGACTTCTTGCTTCTTGGATGTGAGCCATATTAAACATCCTAAAGCAACCTGAAGTGATGGAAATATACATAAACTGTTGTTCGTGTTTGTGTCTTAAATAGTTTTAGATGAGGTTGTTTCTGAAACTCCTAGATCTTGAACAAAAATATTTTGCTAGCTATGCATGCTTTAAGCTTCTCATCATATGTACCCTTTAATGAAACCAAAACAAAAGCGGAAACAAAACCCAAACCTTGTTTTTCTGGGCACGAGAAGAATTCTGGGCTTTGGAAAAAGATGTTTTGTAGCTGTACAGTAGGAATATATTGTGTTATGAATAACCAGAAGTAACCTAACAAACTACTTATGTGGTGAAAGGCAACTGCTTATGTTGGGGCATGAACAGGGAGCTGTTTTGTAAACTAACCTCATAGGAAGTACGCAAAGCCAGGGTTAAATACACTGATGCGTGTTTTTTCTTATCTGCATCATCACTACTTCAGTCTTATTTCTGCTGGTAACATTCATAAATTTCTTTCATTTAGCACGTTCCCAAGTATTTGAAAGACACTGAATAAAACGTCATTGCTGCCTTGTGTTTCCTCCACCTGCACTTTGCATCCAGTTCTTACCTTACAGCTAGATTGTAGAAACATGTTGGGACAGGGACCGTCTTTGTCAGCTGATGGCAGAGCTTCACCGTSTGGCTGGGACTGCATATGTTAAGACAGCACAAATATATACCCATAACTTTGTGTTTGTTTTAAGGTCAGCTCTGTATTTGGACAGCACAAAAGAGTGAGTTATACTGCAGTAATAAATGAGCTGTCTATAAATGTACAGTGAGCCTTTCTCAAGTTCTGGGTGGGAGAGAAGTGGCAGGGAGGGCTGCTGCTCTTCCAGGGAGCTGCAGAATTGCTGAAAAGCCCGGCTGCCGCTGCTCTTGTCCTCCCTTTTCTTGCAGCAGGGCGTAAATCACTCAACCGTGCTGTTTGCAACCTCCTACCCRCTTTCTGAATGCGAATGAATATAGATAAAAGGGTGAAAGTTAATCTCCTGTTCCGGAAGGCTTTATTCTTTTGGGAGCAGGGAGGCAAGGGGAAGATGTAGTTAAATACAGAGTGTGCCATTTAAGAGTGGTGGTGGTGGGCAGGGGGCTCCGGGAATGAAGCTTTGCTCCTGTGACTGTACTGAGGCTGGAGCGGGAGGCTGTGTCCCTCCTTAGTGGGATGTATAGAGCCCTTCTGGAATTTAGAAAGTAACAAAAGGGAGATCTGTTCACCTCTGCCCTCTGGCTTGCTGTTGCTCACTGGCAGCGGATGAGGAGCTCTACAGAGCAGAGCRGCAGCTTTGGGAAAGCAGCAAGTTTATAGAGGGTGGACAGCAAAACTGGGAGGAATAGGTCTGAGAGCTGAGAGGAAGTGCAGCTTATGCTGCGAAATTTTTGGTAAATATTTAAATGTTTTAATAACATGATACATTTTTTGCAGAACGATTGGGATTTCTGTAAAGAAATTTAAGAATTTGGAAGTGATATCTTAAAGCCAAACAAATTTCTGCACTTCCAGCCAGACCATAGTTTCTGGAATTTTATGTGCTTATTATGGCCATTTCCATTTTGGTCCATGGAAATATTTGAYCACTTTTAAATTTGTTATATCATTGTTATTAAATATTACTTGTCAGTGAACAGTGTTCTTCTAGTAATCCATGACCTTTCAACCTGAAGCCTTAACAAACCACACAGCAGTCTCTCTCTCTCTCTTTTCCGCTCGCACCACTCCCACGGATTAAGGTGTGGAGGTAGCTGCTATTTTTTGTGGTTTCATGAGAAGACCATTTTGCAAATAAGACACTTTTAAAAGGTTTTTACTTGCAAACCACCCACTACTATAAGCTTCCATTTCACTGCTGTTCATATATTAATAATAAAAGCTATCCATAAGTCTCTGGGAATCATGTGGTTGCTAAGGTTAAGATAAAGGTGTTTTTAGGATGTGTGCAGATTTTCTTCATTATGCTGGGTTTGCATTTTCATTCTTTGGAAGACAGACTCTCTCAGTTTCCCTTCTGGTGTTTTAAAATAAACATTTCTCTTCTGGAATGTCTCATTTAACTTGTAAGCATATCAAGATCTTCTTTAAAAAATGTTAACATTCATTTGCCTTACAAATTGGGGAAAGGTTATTTAACAGGGCAAGGGTCTACAGCACAAGGCTCAGGTTCCTTTCCTGAGTGATTCACCCATTCAAAGGCTAAATATGCCTTAATAATTCTCTGTGCTTTGTTTGACTATGATTCAATATAATCAGACCAACTAAGCCATGTTGTGAGAATTAATTTATAGATGTCCTGATGAACTTTGAGATTAATTTTTTTTTTTTAATTTATAATTATTAAACATTTTCAGCTGGTACTCTTTAAAAAAGCTCTAGGTTATTGGATGATGATGATGATTGACACCGATGATGTCAAGCCTCAGTTGCAGGCTTAGATTTAGAAATCTTTAGAGCACTTACTTCATCTGCCTAGCAACCTCAAACTATTTGACATCCTAATTACTGTTTAATGTTTTCATTTGGCTGTCCTCATTACTGTAGCTTATTTCTTCTGTGTTTCTTCTTAACTTTAGGAAGTTGGTTAGATGGGGCCCTCACATAGCTCTTCAATGAAGTGTCAGTAAACTACTGATAGCATTTGTTAGCGTCCTATGATCTCCATCCACGCTCTGAACTTGCCTCTTACTGCACCTCTGAGCAGTGATTCTGCGTGCCAGCTTCTGGGAAAAATTCCTGTAGCTGTGATTTAGCAGTGGTGCTGGCTGATATCTGAAGATAAACGTGGGATGTGGTTTTAATCCAGTGGGTTACAACTTCAGTAATGTAGTGTGCTGAGGTGTCTAACTGGGGTTACATGTGAGTTTCTGTTCCCAGTGATTTACCTATATTGTCTTTACAGATGATGGACAATTTAGGGGACTTGTCTGTGTACAATCCATGAATCCCTGTTTCATCTTATGAGTGCTTTTAGTGCATCTCTATCAAATTACAGTTTGATTTAATTGACAGCCTGCCTTCCAAGGTGTCTTTTTAAGATGGGAGACTTTAGCATGAAATTCCTGCAGTTGAACAGGGGAATATTATTGAACTTTGATTGTGTTTCATTGGAGCAAAAATTCACTTCAGCAAAGAAGGCAAAATCCATTAAAGCAGTCCATCCAAGCAGGCTGGCAGTTCAATGCTGGATCAGCTGGTGGCAGACTTTGACCCTCCAGAGAGCTTTGTAGATGCAGCATTCCTTCTAAAATGGCTCATGGGACAAAGATGACACAAGAAGAAAGCRGGCATTGGGCAGAAAGAAAGGACATAAAACGCTACACTGGTGGAGTAGGCATTGTAGGACATGTGCCTCCTTCCACTCCAGTCCTAGGAGGGAGCTGTGGGGCAGTGTTGGAAGCTGACATGGGCATCCTCTGACGCTGAGGCAGGGGCGAGAGGGCGTGCAGAGCTTGCTTTAGAGGCTCAGGCTCTAAAGTGGTGAGGGGGAACCCACAGCTGCAGAAAGCTATGCTGCTACCTCCCAGCCGTGCACAGTGGCGAGGCTGTTGTCCTAGCCGAGGGACCCTGTGGATGAACTCGGTGCAACAGCCTAGGGAGTGTTGAGGGACCTCTCACTGACGAAGTTTTCCAGGGCAAATGCTTGAGTTCAGTTCCTGGGACTAACTGTGCTCTGATAACTTGAAGTCCTGTAACAAGATCTCCTGACTGTTATGTTGTTGACATTGACGTGCCCTAGAAATTTCTGACTTTGTGTACAACCCCACCTGTGCTCATGTTCTACACGGGCACAACTGTTCAAAGGCAGCCTAAACCAAAGAAAGCGTGCGTTTTAGAGGTGCAAGGCATAGTGTTAGGACTCAGGAATTCCTCACTGCTAATTTTGGCTGACACATACTCCCCCTGTGGCTTTCCATGCATGTGGATGAAGCCAAGGGGACCTACTAGGGGTCACTGCTTCTAGTCCTTAGTATCTTGTAAACGGGGCAGTGTTTTAACATCTATAATATAGGTGAGGAAGTCACATTGATTATAGAAAATCTGTCACTCAGGAATAGCTACATGAAAAAAAAAAATTTTTCTTCCCCTCCTCTTCTGTAGGTAACATTTAAGTTAGTACTGTTAAATTTAACTTAACTTTAACTTAACTTATTTGCAGACCCCTAACTGTGAAAAGTGTAGGGGGAGGTCTGTCACGATCACCTTACTCTGAATGTTAAACAGTGGAAAGAAAACTTAAATGTGCTTCTCTATTTTTAGTCTTTCTTCATACCATATTCTCACAAGTGCTCTCACCATCAATCTTTGCCCTTTCTACATGCAGCCAGCGAAGTATCGTCTTACTGTATCACGCCTGCTTTATTGCTGTTACCCACAGGCTGCGTGTGAGCCGACTGCATGTGTAAATTGGGTAGTTCTGAGGAAGCTGGTCATAAACACAAGTGAGTGTGGTATGGCTTCCTCCACTGCCTCCACCCAGGGCCCGGGGAGAGGACTGATGCCAGCGAGGTGGCCTCCTGCCAGTTCAGAGACTCCACTCTTCTGCGCGGACATCRGAGAGGAAAGAAATCAATCACAAACCGCATCCAGTAACAGATTGTATAAAGCGTATGGATTACTTTGACCATTCCCATTTGGAGGCTTGCTGGCTGTCAGTGGTGACAGGTATTCTCCTCGCCCTTCTCCCTTGATGGCAGCAGGGTCAGTACTCTGCCAGCACGTAGGTGGGTGCTTYGGAGCCCACAGCTGAGGCCCGATGGAGCCACGTTTCCCACAAGGGCAGAGCTTTGCTAGCACTGACAAGTGGCAGTCTTACGTACAAGGTACCAAGGGAACGGTAAAGGGAATGGAAGAGGGGRATAGGAAGCGCACGGAGCCCAGGAGCTTTCTGCTTCCATTGCTGAAGTGAGCAGAGGAGGCTGCATCTCCAAGTCTGTGTTGTCCTCAGAAAGACTCTGGCTTTGGCTGTAGGTTGGTGGCAGAGCCATGCTGTGTCATGCATAGCCTCAGACAGGTGCTGATCTTTCGGACCTGTCCATGCTTTGGCTGATGTGAGGGTTTTCCTGCTTCAGATGTCTTTTAAAAAAAATCCACCAAATACCATGCCCCACCCTCCCCATTTTCCACGAAAAGTAGAAGGTGGAAAGACATGCTTGGAGAAATTTCCTTCTTCATTTAATTTTCTGRTTTTAGATGTAGAGAAGCTATATGGTGGACAGCACAAGCATTTTTTGAGGTTTGATTTACTGGCGTCATTAATGTCCGGCATCTGTAGCAGAAATAAAATATGGTTCTGATTTTTATGGCACTCAAATTGCATCTACAGTTAAAAATATGCCTATTAGTTAAATATAAGTATTAAGCTGTATTAGCCTACTGTCTGACATGATTGTGTTACTTGCAGCCTGGGTTAGTGGTTGTGTTACTCACAAGGGAACAAGAGATGCTTGCTGCTAGGTAGCAAATTCTTGCCGTCAGAGGAAAGTGTGCTGGAAAAGTTCCTCCCCTCTCTGTTGAATCAATACAGGTAAGACATTGAAGCAGAGCTGCTACCACTTCTGCTTCTCCTACGGAGGAGTTTCAGAAGTGGGAGGTTAAGGGCGCTAATTATCTTGATGGGCATGGATTTCTGCCTGCCACGTGGGAACATGCCAGGCTGACTCTCTGGAGGGCTGAAAAYGGCAAGGGCTTTGACGTGGGATGGGAGGTGGGAAGTGGTTTTAAGAGCAATTGGGCAAGCTTTTTCACTGTTGGAAGGGAAGGATGGTTTCAGTCAAAATGAGGCTGCCTATAGATATGTGACCAGTTTTGACTGGTAACAGAGACTGAAGAGGAAGAATATGGAAGACAGAAGATGAGGGGACAGCAGTCAGAAATGTGTTAAGTTTAAGTTTGGCTGCATGAAATGTTTTGCTACAGGTGTCTCCAAGTAAACCACTATACAAATTACAGGAGACCTGCACTAAAATAGTGGGCTTGTCTTCTTTCATCATAGAAGGTGATGACAACAAAGATAATTATGTGTTTTAAGGAGAAATCCTGCCAAAAGGGTTTGATATGGGAAGGAGATGGATTTGATTTATGTCTCAATCAGTCCTTGGACTCATATAGCCAAAGGAACCAGAGCAAGAAAGCAAAGTATGYATGGTTTACAAGTGCACCTTCGCTTTGCAGGGTACAGCTGTACTTTGAATAATTGAACAGAGCTGCAGTGAGCTGCTCTGACCAGAATTCAGCATCCTTGACCACCTGTTGTGGATAGTACGCTGTTTTTTGACCCACAAGGCATTCGGAGTATGTTGCTGTACATGCCAGATAAGTCTGTAAATAAAATAAATAATAAGAAAAAAGAATAGAAAAAAAATCAGGCAAAAGGGGAATTGGTACAGATTATAATTACCTATGTAATTGGCAGAATTACCAATGGGGAGCATGTTATAGCGGTTATTCTGTTGTACAACTGTTGCCCAGCTTTCTCTTTGGTTACAAGTATGTAGATGGTTTGGTCGGCATGGCTCTAGCTAGCAGTCTACAAACAGGATCCAGTTTGTGGTGTGTTTTGCTTCTGGCCTGCAGCCTTTTCCTCAAAGCAGTGTGGAAATAGTGCTTAGGTGGCCCAGGCTGTTGAACCATTTCAGTGGTTCCTCTTCTGCACAGCCATCTGATTTGGGCTATATGCATCTGTGCTGCGTAGAAGGGAATCAGGCAAAAATATGCCCATGAGTATGGTATAGCGTCTAGGAGTAAAAGCTGCCTTATCAGCAGCACAGATCTAGGGAATATCAGAAAACTGGGGTCTGAGTGATGTTATGGCACTGCCTGGATTTAGGTCCTGCTTGATTTAATATTACATACTCCTCCCCAGGCTGCAACACCAGAAGTCATTGGAGTTTTGATAAGTACCTGGTTTTAAGCATTTTTTGGTCGGAGGCTGAGTTTTCCTGATGTAAGTCCTCAGCTCTTGAGCCAAAGAGCGTGTTGCTGAAGTCCAGAGACGTACAGCAGCTTTGCTTTCTCCTGCAGCCTGTGTTTAGGCATTGGAAAGCAAAGTTTCCTGGTGGGTAGAATCCTTTTTTTTCTTCTTTTTTTGGTATTGATATTTAATCGAATTTTCAGTGTCTTGTGTGCCTGCTTCTTGGTAAAGGTGTACATATGCAACAACGCTGCTCTTTCAACAATTTTGCTTATCTTTGGTGATATCCATATATGTGAAGTCCTGCCCTGTAAAGGGATTACTAAGAACTTCTATAGTATATATGTTTCTTGCAGGGCAGGATAAAAATTGATTCTTGTTTTACGAGGCAGTGTGGCTTTCACCCATTTTTTTTTTAGCATTACCGTGTTAACATTACCATTAACATTACTCATTTTAATGTGTAATTTTAACATTGCCACATTAATGTCTGACTTATTATTTTTCAGCCTATAGTCTGTTTTTAAAGCTAAGTATGTGTCTGTTTTCAAAGGAAAACCTGGGTGGCTGGATGAAAATATCCCACTAATTTCYGTTTAGTTTCTAAAGCTTGGTCATGGAAAAATTAGTTTAATCAATATGTGAAGATATTTTTGCTCATTTTGTCCTTTTCTTGACAGTTTTCTCTCATTTCCAATTCCTATATTTTTTTAGCCTCTGAGGTTAGTGTTGTCATTATTTTGTTCCTCTAGAGATCTTTCTTGTGTGATTATGGAGGAGGAGATGGTAGTCAGGATATGCAGCTTCTAACAGACTCCTGATGGATTTGGCGTGATGAAAGAGAAATGGGGAGAACATCAAACCCAGCAAGGAAGGCAGGGCAGTCTGGCAAGACTCTTCTAGTTTTTGGAGAGTCTCAGGAAGTGGGATGGAAAAATTGTGCAATACCATTAGAGCAAACCTTGCTCCATAAATCAATCTGAGGAGACTGGCATTTATGGGTTTTTTTTCTCCTATAAAGTAAGCTAAATGTTTTTGCCATAACTGCAGAGAAGCAATAAAAGGCTAGTGAAGGCAAAGGTTATAAACAAATCATTCAGTGCCGATAGAGGGTCCATAGATGCTGACAAGAAACAAATAAAGTGAATAAGGCTGGTACTCTGTTCTGATAAATTTCATTGATTTCTGCACCGTGTCATTACAGTTGCAGCCTGCCCTGTTATCTTGTAGCTCTAAACCTTTCATTATGGCTTCAGATGATAACAGCTGTTGATAGGCTGCATGAGGTTGCAGTGACTACCATGGGGGTAAAGTACCATTTGCTAAGAAATAATTAGGAAAAACCCCATGGCTGGGTAGCTTTGATCTGCCTGTGTTGTCCTTGCAGAGGACATTATATGCCAATACTGCATCTGTTTCCAGATAAGTTCGTGAAGCCTTTATGACAGCATACATGCTCTATAAAGCAGTGTAACCAGAAGGGTCCCACTTGCTGTGTCAGTGCAAGCGCTGTGCTGCTGCGCTGTGCCTGGACTTCATCAGACAACTGTGTCAAGACTGTCCAATGTCTACCTCCTTCACACAAACAGGGATATCTGAAGCTTTTTGCTGCTGTGACTACCCTACTGTCAGTGCCACATTAGGCAGTTCGTGTCTAGCTCAGGTATCCGCTTACACGTGTAACAGCAGTGTGAACACGTCTGTAGCTGTCAGACTTGCACAAGCCTCAAGTCAGCAATATTAACAAAAATAGAAAGCTAAAACATGAAAGCAGTCCCCAAATCACGCGTGATTCCCTAACGGTATGAGGTGAGATACAAGGTACCTCTGAATCCCAAGCGTTTTAAGCAAATAACCGTCTCCCTTTACTCTAGGTAAGCACAAATCCAGCCATTAGTTTCTGGTTTGTTTCGGATCTGATCTGATGCTGGGAGGAGAAGGGGGCCTGAAGCACAGTCTTAAGGAACTTTTAGCAAAAGAGAGCACAAGCTGTGGGTGTGTGGTATAACCTGATACTGGTGTACGCTACGGGAATGCTGGAAAACTGCCAAAGCACCTGCAGGCTGCTGCTTGGCAGGAGCATTAGAAAGTACTTGGTTCTCTCTTTCTTACTAAGAGTTGGTAAAAGACCGAGAGGAGTATGCGTATGTGGAGGAAAACTGGGATAAGAGGACAAAAGGAGCACAAAGCAGGTCATGTTTATAAGACTGTCCACAATACTGGAAATAACTGTGGACTGTTTGTTATTTTGAAGAAACCCAAGCTCCAGCTATGCTGAGATGAATGAATTTGAAAGGAGCTCCTCTTTATTCAATAAATACGCTGTATGGAGTTACTTATCGTAAGATTTCCATTCCTCTGCAGCCCACCCCATCATACTAGCTTGGGGTGCTGCGGTGTTCCTGCAGTGCTAAAAATGTTTTCAGAGGATCACAATTCCACTGGAGCTTTTCCGTTCTTCTTTTTATATGCAGATTTGTATTAGTGGGCAGAAAAGGTTATTTATTTACTGCCATCACTGGGGTAGCCCTGAATCTATCATCTACTTCTGCCTTTGACCTAGCGTAGTGCTTGCTGCAGTCCTGTCTGCCTCACTGTCTTGAACCTTTTACTCTTCTGCAGCTTCTGAGTATAAATAAAAAGCCAAGGACAAGTTCAGGGAGTCCCAGGGATGCGGTTCCAATGACTTACTGTACAATTATATTTCAAGGACAGGCTTGGATGATGAGCCTGCTGTCAGCTAGGAGAGAAGGTAGAGTACAGGTCAGATGCCATCACAGAAGAGATGAGATGGCTCTCCGGGGACCTGGCTGCTTGCCTGCCCACTGCCGCTTGTTGCTCTTCTTAAAGATACTGAGGTTGCTGTGGAATAAGCTGGCTTGCTTTCCCTTGGCAAAAAATACTGAGTTTTGGGGGTGATGAGGGGTACCTTTAACGGAGGTGATGGAAGAGTGTGGATTATTGAGCATTAGGGAAGGGGTAGGGGGCAGGAAAGCCTACCAGTACCTAAACCTGAATCTTGGTTACACCCGTGACTCTGCTGACACTATTTCAGCTGGAAAGAAGGATATGGGGACGGAGGCTTGGGCGCTGCAATTCTTAACCTTCCTTATGAGGGCAACTAAAATTCAAAAGTCAGATCCRTGGTTGATCCAAAACGTTTGTCTTCACGGGATTTACACAGAGAATAAATCTTGGCCAATGTATGTGTTCTATAATACTTTTTTCTTTACGACTCTGGAACACAGTTGTATCTTAGAAGTTTTCAGTGTCTCATTGACGTTTTGCAGGGCTCCTTCCTTGCAGCGCCGTGGAATGCTGTGTTGCTTTTGGGAGATTGCCACACCACGTTGTCTAGCCCCAGTCTAAGGGATTTTATTTATTTTTATTTCGCATTGTTTCAGCTGTTTTCACTTTTACTTTATTTCCMTCCTCCAGCAGAATTTCTTCATGAATGTGACAGCACATTGGGTTTCTTGGTTTATGAGTTGTAGTTAGTTAAATAGCCTGCTGGATTTGTTTGCCCTTATCTGAGAAATTTTAATACTGTAGCAGCAACAGAATGAAAGGTGACACTTTGGGAGCTGAGCTCTTATCAAAGTGAGGGAAGAGATAGGAAAGTTGTTCTCCCAGAACACTGCTGATCTGAGCTTTTTCTAACTCTCTTGTTCCTATTCAATTAAAGTCCCTGGATGAGACACTGTCACTCTTGTAAATGCAAAAGGAAATCTTTGCTAGAGTAAATAGCAATGTAATTTGCAATGTAACTGTATGTGTGGTTAAATTGCACGCACGTATATACATTGAGATCTGTCCTCTACAAACTCTGCATTGTTTTTTCAACTATGATTTAAAAAAAAAAAAAATTTTTGCAGTGGTTGCTTTTCTGAGCCCGTGTTGCTTGTATGCTTTCTGSTCTTCATTATATAGGTCTTCTGTTACTAAGACTGTATTAAATGACATTCTTCATCTCTTATTTTTACATTTTTCTGTCTTTGAGCCAGTTAAATGATCAATTAAACTGTCATTGTGAATGAAATCTGAATACATTTGCGTATCAGTAGCAAGAGAAATGTTGGCTGTCCCGTCTAAGGGCTATAACTTAGCRTTGTCTTTTGTTATTTTCTTGGTTTCAATGAACAGATAAGTACTGTTAGCTTTCATAATAGAGTGACTGTTCACAGTGGGGCTACTGAAGGCTTTACTGTAATAATAAGGTGAAACTGATATGAAGAGACTCATCTTGTACAATAAAACATAGCTCCGTTTACTGATCTAGAAAAGGAGGAAATGTCTGAAGGCCTTCTTCTCATTTCTTTGTAGGATTACCTCGACTGTATCACTGACCAGACCAAGCTCTCCCTGGGGACAGAAGAGCGATCAGCCCTGTTTGGAAACATACGGGATATCTACCGTTTCAACAGGTAAATTCATATTTAACTAAATGAAAACAGTTCAATAGCCTGTGTTAATGTGGAGGGAGCAAGCCAAGCAAATATTCTTTTATCACTTTAATACAGCCAAGATATATAAATTGAGAAATGGTCTWTCTTTGATTCTCAGCAGGGTTGGTTTGCTGAGATCAGATTTTTTTAGCTGTTTATTTTATGAATCAAAGGTGGTCTCCATTTACTTTTTTTGTTTTCATGCTGGGTATTTCCATGAATTTAAGCCTAACCTGCTCTGTGCCCTAACTGAGCCTAATGCAAGACCACTGTGAATGAAATTCTTGCCTTACTAAAGAGATGTCATTTTATTCCTACTATATTGGATCCTTTTGTGTACCGATATACATCACCCAGATCTGGCTTTTGTAGTGTTTTATACTGCTAAGAACTCCCTGAATTAACTTCTCAAAACTGTGTTCAAGTACGTTTCTGTTTATTGAAGGCTTCTGCTCAGTATCTTTACAGCCTTGTATAAAACTCCGCAGATGGGATTCTAGTGTATACTGGGAGCCTGAAGTAAATTTCTTGCTTGTATAACTAGTGCCACATTGTGTGGGACCTGCAGTATCTGCAGTTTCTGGAGTATGCTACTGCCACTTTTGTCTGAATCCTCTGTTACTATAAAAATAATTAACTTATTCAGCATTTAAGGAAAATCTGRATATTCAATCGATGCAAGAAATACATTGGTATAAAGTTCCCATGTCTTTTATATCCCATTACACCTGTAAAAGCTCTCTTAGCTTTGCTRTAGTTGACAAAACATCTCCCAAATCACTGTGTTCTTTGAAGAAGAACAGATAATTTAATTGAATCGAAAGAGGATTCTGAAGTGGAGGACTAGTGTCAAAGAGCATCTGCAATGTTTTTCCATCAGCTACTTTAAAATGCTTCAGCTGCTGGGATCGCTGTTCAGTATCGAAGGGAAGAGTGGGGACGGATCTATTCAGAACTCAWGGACAAAGATGAAACGTAAAATCTTTTTCTGCAACTTAAAACAGCTACTGCGGAGTAATGGAAATACACTTAACTAGAAAGCTGCAGTGTCCTGCTTCAGCTGYAACGACTGACTTGACTGAATGTCTAAATGATGGAAAATGCATAGTGGCAGCCTGATCATGTGTTTTAGAGCCATGAGACAATGATTGTGAGCTTACAGCTTCCCAGTGGTCACAGGATGGAAAAAACAGTCCTGGCCATTATATTTTCGGATCCTTCAAAAGCTAGAGAAATGGCAGACTTGGTAGCTAGGACACATTTATACCAGCATCATTGCAAATGTTACCTAATAAAAATACCTTCAAGTATGATCAGTCGTTATACAGGATAATTAAGTTGMAAAAAAAAAAAAAAGATTAGCAGAGGTAGAAAAGAAAAAAAGCAGTTTTGGGCAATTTTAGAGATAGATATGTTACAATGGTTAAAACTCACTGGAAAGTTGTCCAAAGCCTCTAGTAAATTACTAATGTATTTCAGGCCTTCTAATTTAAAATTCTACATGGAAATTGTGAGCTTTTAAAACTGAACACTCATTGTAGATCCCAATATAGCTTCAAGGATTAAGTTCCCTCCTGTGTGAAACTTGGCATGTAGCTTCTGGGTCCTAAACATACCCTAGAGCCTTTTTATTTATTTCTACCTTTGAAAAAGGTCCATTTGGCASTTCTGCGTTAGTAGTTTCAGATGCTTTTTGTGAGCATGATTTTATAGTTTCAGAATTACCTTGTTTTTCTCAACTTTGAATTTGACCATTAATTAATGATCAAAGGTTTTAGTCTTGGGTTTTTTTGGACTTTGTATAGATCTGAGAAATTTCATTTCAGTAAATGGGAATTTCTCTCAGCTAAGCTACTTACGATTTTTAGGTCTTGCGTTGAATGGCAGAAATGATGGTCAGGATGATGACTTTTAGTCCTGTGACTATGGTCTCTTTTTGGAAAGCTATTTCTTAAAGTAGAATCACTGACTGTATGCTGGTCCACTGGTCCTGCTCCGTCTCTTGGGAAAAGCTCCCCCACTATTAATTTATTTATTTGGAAGGGGGGAAGTGTTCTCCAAGTCAGCATTTGTTGCCTTTCTTCCCTGGCCTCTCCTGTTGAGATTCTTTCCAGTGTCAGTTTCGGATAAATTCTCCACCCAATACCATGACTTGATTCTGAAATGGGAACTCTGCAGAGAAACGTGCTCAAGTTTAGTACTTCTGCCAACACTCAGATGATCTTAGGAGAGGCCAAGCTGAAACCTCTGCTGCTGACACAGGTCATCCTGCATGGTCCTTGTCCATCGGAGACTACTGAAGCACACAAATACAGTGCAGGGCAGTTTTCTGTAACTGCCGTATTCAGCAGTTCCTGTGCTCTGAGCTTCACGGTGGTAAGGGCTGGCTTGTTGTCAGGAGGAGCCCTCATAAAACCTGTAAGAGCTCACCTGTAATGGAAAAGGTTTTTTTTTCTGAGTGGAAAGAAATTAATCTTGGCCACAGGCTTTTTGTGACAATGAAGTTATATCAAGGCTAAATTTCTCTTGATTGTTTTTTTCTTTTTACTGAAAGTCTGAACTTTTCAGATTAATTTTCCAGAACTTTATATGGTGAAAGTATTCTACTATGAAGACCAGATTGTGCCTGCTGTGTCCATTTTTGTTTTGAATGCTGTGCTCTGTCAGGCTTTGAGAGAATGAAGTTTTTCGGAGATGCTGTTACTTTAGCATTTATGGCTAGGCTGTGCAGTACTTGGTCATCAACTATTTTTTTTTGTCATGGGTTCAGGACAAACCATGCTGTTTCCTTCCTGCATCTTTCCATTCCTTCCATTCCACCAAAATTGCCTGTCTGATGTTCCTGTCATTACCATCTCTCTCTCGCTCCAATTCAGATCAAAACGGAGGAGAAAAATACTTGTGTCTTGCTTTAAAATGGTGTGGTGATGATACAAAATGAATAAAATAAGAAAAAGTGCCTCACCTGAATTGTGTGTGCAAATATGGTGATTATTTGCAGACCTATAAATGTGTTTATCTCACTCCTCTTGACCTCCTGTAGTCAACAGCTTGATACTAACCTGCACTTTGTCCTATTGAAAGTCTTCACCCACGGGGGGAAGATAAGTGTATTGTCTTGAAAATAATTCGTACTCCAAAAAATCAAAGCATCCTAAAARACATTGTGATGAGACTTTTATTCATTTCACTTGAAAAGATAACGAATGCACTGCATGAAAAATTGTCAGTCTCTTTATGCTTGCCTCTCCCATCCCAAGGGAGTTAGCATTAGCTATTGATGATGATCGTACAGATTCAGATTTTTCCAGCCCATAATAACCCAAGCTGTATAACTCATATACGTGGTCTTAAATGGCACTGGCACTTGCGGCATGCTTCAGTCTGAGTCTTGGTAGCGATTCAGCTGCAAGAGCATGGCGTTCCTCTGACGGTGCTCCCTCATGCTCCCTTCCTGCCTGGGTGGTTGGCACAAGCGAGTAGCAGAGGCCGAGAGCTGTGGTACCATCTGTGAACAGCGTAAAACCTCTGGATATTCAGGTGAAGGGAACTAATGCTTTTCTCTCTTGTTTCTTCTGCCTCCTGCCAGGTACTTAGATGTAGCCTATAATAAAAGCCCTGCTTTTTCACATGTCAGCTTGGTATTATAGGGATTTATTTAAGTTTTTCAGGATTCCTGGGCATGACAGATTTGTTATTTTTACAGTGGCAGGCTGGTCTTACCAATCCCATTCTTACCAGCCAGGTGAGACAGAAGAGAGTGCAGTATAGGTAACAAAATCTTTCAAAGCACAGCCCTTACACTATGGGCTTGTGCTGAAGACACAAGCCACTAGCATATTTACTGCATAAACTTGGACTCGTTACAGGAATATATAAAATCTTTAAGTGCTGCATTACTGTATCCTGTAGGAGAAATAATGTGGTATTATAGGAGACAAGTAGGAATAAAATGGCCATCAGGAGAACGTCTGCCTGCCGGACAGCAGGAATCCTCTGAGCCTCTTCAGTGTGTTTGATGTTATTTCCAAAACTCATGTGTGAACATAGTCAGTCATTATAACTAATGGTTATGGTCACCATTGCTACAGCTTGCTTCTTTTGCTGATGTAAAGGAGCTTCATGAGTGTGGAGTGTCAAGCAAGGGTCATATTTTTATTCCCATTTTGATGAAGGGAGAAATTGAGGTGTGGAGGTTAAATTGTTGCTGTACAGAGTGGCTTAGTGACCACTGAACCTAAGGTCTTTGTCTGTCTTTGTTCCTTGTGACTGATTGCTGATTTCTCCCCTTCCTTCCTCCAGTAATTAGAGAGGCAAAGAACAAGTCAGGAAACTTTCCTGGTTTACTCCTTTTCTTACTTACAGAGGGAAATTGTGTCTGCTTAGAGGGGAAAAGGGTAGTTCCCTAGATACAGGCTTAGCAACTCTTATGCAAAACTTGTTCAGGGAACCAGCTGTGAACTGGGAGAAAAGTAGCCCTAAACGGAAAATCATCTGATGAGGAGGAGGGGGGACAAAAAAAAAGTTCTATCAGAGGACAATTTGGCAGAAAACTCAGTTCCTTCTCTCGTTTTTCTGAGTACATCTTTCAGTAAGACTAAAGACTATTTGGATCAAGGAGAGACCCTTGAGGTTTTCTTCTTCTGCTTGAACTCTTTCTTTCACTGAATTGGCTTTCAAGAACTGAGTTTCATACAACAGTGGACATGATCCCTTATTGCTTTGCTCCTGTTACAATGAATTAATTTCCTGCTTGGCATGTCAAAAATATAAAATCCTCTCAGTAAGGTTTTATTTTTATGCATGTAGAATTTATATATTCCCTCCCAGAAAACTTTTTCCAGGCTAACCATTTTTCTTCATTGAAGAGACCCACTAAAAGTAGACAAATTTTCCTCAGTGAGCTTATTACCATTCTTCTTGTATGTGTAATACATCCCAGGTTCTCATCTGTGTTTTTCAGACCAGCTCCTCATCTCCCTCAGTCAAGTAAAGCGCCTAGAACGTACGAAGTCTTTATAGGACAGGGCATGTGCTTCAGTATCTTTTAAATTTTGTTAGATTTAAATTGTGTTAGTTGACGTACAAGCTACACAACTGTCTGACTACACCACTATGAGTATCGTAGAAGAGCTGTCAATCTGAAGGAAGGGGCTCAGCTTTGCTTAGGAGATCAGCAATCCATGGTCATTGTGATGACTTGAATTTTTAAGTATGTGAGAATACCATTTCCTTAGAGTGCTCCTCTGCCTCCAAACAAAAAACCCCAGTGGCTATACATCTAGGGGGAAGAGGGGCATCAAAGGGGTTCTTGTTCCCTTTTTAGGACTCCCTGCGTTGTTAAGTGCTTTGGGCATCACTGCCGTGAATGATGAAGCACTGTCTGGCTCCGAATATACAGGTGTGTCTATTCCAAGGTGTGCCATAATTGTCTTTCCTTTTCCTGTTCTTTGTTTTAGTGAACTTCTGCAAGATTTGGAAAACTGTGAAAATGATCCTGTGGCTATAGCAGACTGTTTTGTTTCCAAGGTAAGTGGCTACTGCAGGAGTCTGCAGCACAACACCAGATGCAGAGTGGTGTCGATACAGGGGAATAAGATTAATTTATTAGCTTTTGGGGGAATAAGATTAATTTATTAGCTTTTGAGACCTAATTCTGACAGCTTGTGTGACTTCAACCAAGAAAAGTGAGCAAATCTATGGAAAGGGAAGGAATTTCTCTTAGTAGGTGATAGGGATATGCCTCTCACTTGCATTTTTAAAAAAATCAAGAAAAAGGTGTTCTTTTCTTCAGTAAGTGTATCTGAACTGGTGGAGCTGTTGATCTAGAGTTCATTTTTAGATCTTTTTTTTGTGGAGTATTACAGGGATTCTTGTTTTTCCTCCTTTTTTAATATAGGTGATCAAGTGGTACTCCAGTTATGCCTTGTCAGCTTAAAAATAACTAGAGAATACAACTTGTCTGCATTTTTAGAAAAGGCAATAACCTTAACATACTTGTGGCCATACCGTTTTCTGAGATGCATTTTTTCCTGACTCCAGCAGCCATACCTTTGATTTTCTTTTTAAAGGGGATGGCCCAAAGTCTAGCCTTAAGATTCAAATCTCATTCTCTTTGAAATACTTCGAATTTTCTGAACATTGATCTCACATTTTTATTCTGTTGGGCAGTTCTGAAGCCAAAAAATATGGAGAAGGGGAAGTTGTTAGGTGCAGGAGAAATACAGGGAACCAAAGTAGGTGTCCTTCACTGCAGGAAACCCAGAGAGCCAGTCAGGGAGAAGGGGAATGACTATAACGGGTAGGACAACAAGAGATTAAGTAATTTGGGCTACAGATTACTCTAGTTCTGCAGGCTTCACCAGAGAACCTACATATGCTTTGAATCTGTAGAGCCCAAATGTGTTAAGAAATAATCCCATCTCCACGGTATTTTTGGTGGAAGAGGGGGCATGTAGTTGTTTAAATTTGGATAATCTCTCTATAGGTGCRTTTGCTTTTTTCCATTTAAAAAACAAACACAAAAACCAACAAAAAAACAAAACCAAAAAGCCAAACCCTGTCATGTTTTATACTTGTCCTGAATTCAGTATTGCCAGCACCAAGCATTCAATGTAATAGGTCTAACACAAGGATTTAGGGTTAACTGGACCACCCTCTCATGGTGGTCCAGTAATTTGCTTGGCACTGTTGTGACACAAGGGATTTTATCGTAAAGGGGGTGATGATACCAGCTCAGTGCTGCTGTTTCACTGGATCACTTGCTTGAGTTGAGTTGGAGAAGTTATCTAGTAATTGATCTTTTGTAAGCACTGAGAGATCTTAGTGTTGGCACCACWACTACAAAAGTAGGATGTATTTTTGCCCTGTTGCAGTGGGGTTTATGGCATGTTGTTATCACTCCCAATAGCTTATACTGAATTGAAGGAGAGAGAATGGGATAAGGGCAAGCACAAAGTCCTGCTTCTGGAACAGAATAACCCCATGTGCATGCTGGGTCTGGCTGACTAGGAAACAGCGTAGCAAAAAGGCATCTGGGGTCCTGGCGGACGAGAAGTTGAGCATAAGTCAGCAGAGTGCCTGTGCAGTGAAGGCCAACTGTGAGGCCTTCAGGATATTTACAGATACCACAGTCTGGAGCTGGTAGATCTTTCTGCTGTATTGCTTGCTTATAGCTGGGACTGCTGGGACTACTCCTGGCTGGGACATGAAACAGAGGTGGTGCAAGTGATAATAGCAAGTCCAGGAAAAAGTTGCGTTCTCATTCATATTGGCCAGCTGAAAGGAGTTTTCTGGTAGACTTTCTGGCCATTAGTTCCAAAATGCATCTGCATACCATTGCTTGTGCTTTTTGTTCCCTTTTCAAATGCTTTTAGCATTTGTATTATTGGCAGGCAACTGCCTGATGGCTCGGAAATTGCTAGAGATTGCAGTCCTAACAAGCATTTTTTAGCTTCATCCAGACAAGTGCAAACACTTAAAAGCAAAATCAAACAATACCAAAATACCCTACAGTTCTGGTTTTGGCCGTGAAGATGTCATTACAGCAACTGCTGACTGTCTTAACAGACTCCAGTTGTCCATTCTTGGTTGCTTGTATCTTCCCAGCATTGAGTAGTGGAAATAAAACTGCCTTTTTTGGCAGTATGCAGTCCTTCAAGTCTTAAGGGACTTTGGCCATTTATTGTTTGATTGCTTCGAGTGTGCTAGATCTTCACTGTGAGTTAAGCACGGGGATAATATCATGCTGAAGTCATAGCTCACAGCCTTGGCTAATGGATGCAGCTCCACTGGAGCTTCTTTAATGCTTCCAGTGGAACTGTGCTTAGGTTACACGAGCTCTGGCTCTAGTGCTGGTTTTTTCACCCTACTGGTTCAGCTGTGAATACCATAGTTGTTGGGAATTTAAACATATAATCAAGTTTTCACTGTAGGTACTGTGTTTATTTTTTACATTTCATGAAGCTCAGTAACTGCATAAAGTAATAGCCATTTCTTTCTTCAGGATTCATGTGAAATGACACAAAGTTGGTTTGCATGTGTAACAGAACAGTTATGGTTAAAGTAACTCTGGAGCTTGCTGGAACTAAAATGTTTGATATTCATGAAAACATCTAGGGAGCTTCATTTTGTAAGGTCTAGTTTTGGACCATATTTGATGGACTGTTTCTTTGAACTTGACTTTGTTATTTGGTTTTGCTCAATAAAATTTGCTGTATAGCATTTTATACTTCCCTCACACAGTCACACATCACTGTGTTTCCTCTGTATAACTTCCATTCTTGAGTCGTAAACAGCCTTGCAACTTTT
Organism: Phoebastria nigripes; assembly: GCA_035582835.1. NCBI lineage: Eukaryota > Metazoa > Chordata > Aves > Procellariiformes > Diomedeidae > Phoebastria > Phoebastria nigripes. Next base: position 1,376,615 of record JAYKAV010001367.1, read on the forward strand.
ACTTTTAAGGGAAATAGAGTGAGGATTATCAAATCACATTAGTGCACTTTGAACAAAAACTCGTAATTGTGGATTTGAATCTTTATCTTAACATTCGTTGTGCTGAGTGCCCAGAGTAAATAGCTCTAAAATGGCAGCTTTTATTTGTTAACAGACTTCAGCAAGATGTCTTTAGTGTAAACTAGCCAGTAACATAAAACTCACTAACAGATAAAATAATCATGCAAAGCTATGACCTTATTTAAATAGAAATATTTAATGACAACTTACAACATTGTATGAAATCCCTCTGCTTCCAGATATTTTAATTCATTAATAACCCACAGGCAAATATAGACACAAATGCAGAAAAGCATGCTTTTTTAAAACCTGCTGTCCAGTCATGAATTGCTGCCTTTAACTTTCTGCCCCAAGATGCAGATGGTGTGGATAGGTATTTGTTTAAACAGCGTGGGATGGCTGCTGCACGGAAATAACCTGCCACTGAGGGTAGTGGTGTACTAGTTTAGTTTCTACCAGCTCTGGTCCTGCCTCTTTGTCTAGAGGAACCATATTAACTCTAGTACATTAAATGTCTTGGAGACATTTTGCTGGTTAACTGTAATCGGAGGCTGATAAAAGGGTTCCAGTGCAAGCTTAGCTATAGCTTAATTATTCACATAAAAGTTTGTTTATATGTTTTCTTGCCAACTCAGTCTTTCATTTTCATAGTAATGATGCCAATGTTAATTAGAAGATTGACTTCAGTATTCCACACATTTACATTTAAGTGAGTTGCTGTAAAGGAGAGCTTAATTCTGGCACGTCGCTCTTCTCACTCAGCACCCCAGAAATTCAGAACATATGTTTTCTGAAAGACACGCCAACAGCTTAACCAAGGGGAAAGGGAGAATTACTGTAATCTAGCATCTCATTAATGAAGAGGTGATCCAGACAATTGGCTTCAGCTTACGCTCTGACTCAGCTCATTTTCTCAGTCTCCATTTTCTTTTAAAGTGCCTTTTATGGCTATAAAAAAGCACAGTGCACCAAGAGTTGAGAGAAGATTGGGGCTGTAGCCATGTGTTTGGCACTTCACTTCGTGAGGAGGAGACGCACAGTGGATTGATTCAGCAGCGGGGGACAAGCTAAGTATAGCTGGGATCTTCTTGTGCTTGGCTTTGCTCTTCAGGGTGACTTGTAGTCAGTGTGGATGAACTCTCAGCTTGGGTCTCAGTTTTTGCACCCTCTGCCACACCAGCTTTGGGCCCCCAGATTAGAAAAGATCTCTGGAGCGATTCCAGTCTCCCTGCAAAGGTCATTTTTTAAGCTGGTTTGAAGACAGTTGAGGTGAACAAAATTATTTTCAAGCTGAGTAAGGATAAGGCTGTCCAAAGAAATCCTGATGAGCATAGCTGGCGTCTTGCTTGCAGTGTGAAAGTATTGATAGAAATACATTAAATCCATCTTAGTCCTGGCTTTTCTGTTGCTTCTGAGCATAGTTCACAGCGTTGGCTTTAGCGTGCAGGGCTTGTGCCCTGATATGCTCCCAGTGACACAGTGCTCGCTCTGGGGAGTCTGCTGTGAAGTAGAGAAGACCAGGTGGGCATGTGAACTAAAGGTCCCTTCTTTAACCATGCAGAGGTGCTGGATAACCAGGCAGGTGGTGGGAGAACAGCCGTCCTGAGTAGCGTGGCTTCCTTACTCAGGCTTAGGAAGAGCCCCTCTTGGAAGTAGCTCTCTTGGCCGCTCTCCCAACGTGTTCACATGAGTCCTGCTGATGCCTCGGCAAGGTGTATGATGTTGATTCATACCAGCTTTGTAAGTTTGAACGCGTATCAACAATCTCATTCTGGAGGCAAAATATATGTAATTGACTTTCTACTGGCAGTATGCTCACATAGCTTGGTAAAAGTAAATGCTCTCTGATGGTTTCGTTTGATGAAATGAGCTGTGGCACAAGAAGCACGTACACATGTAAGTGCGGTATGAAATTTGGAGTCTTGTCTGTTCAGAAAGCAGGGATGATTGTGAAACCATTCTTAAAGTTTTTAGAGGTGTTGAGGGCATAAGGAACTACTTTTTTTTTTTTTTTTTTTTTTTTTTTTTTTAATACAAGTTGTTCTGGTTAATAGCTAGACGAACATTCTTTTAAAACCAAAAATCCTATTGAAAATAGTTTTGACCTTGTGTTAAACAAAAAAAACCAAAACCAAAACCAAAAAACACACCCCACCTCCCCACCCAAAAAAACCAAAACAAAACCCAAAGTGGAAGAGTATGAAAAGGCTCCTGGGGATTTCAGACTCGCTTTTGATTTTGTGGGGAATGTGCATTCAGTCCACTCTGAAACCCTGAAATGTTTGGCCTTGTGTGTTTTACAGATAATGCTTTCATTTGTTAAAATTTCACAACAGATAAGCCTTTCCTTTTTCTTTGAAAAGCAGAACAATCATGTGACTATATTTATGACTAGAATATATATATTTAAAAAAAAAATTGGCACAAAATGTTCTGCTCTTTGCTTATGAAGTAGTTCTATAAATTGCATTGTTCTGTGATTGTAGCTGTGGGAATATATTACAATTTATACCAAAAAGCCCCTAGACGAAAACCTTGTATTAATATATACATATATAAAATAAATCACCTTTTTTCATCATACTGAGTTTCACCCTAATGCTCTCTCTTAGGCACCCTGACTTATTATGAGTGCTAGCTAGTTTGGTAGTGATTGCTGTAGAAAATTACACAGTGTAATGTCTGCAGCGCTCTGAGGTTTGTTAATTTTTCGTTTTGAGCGGAGATGGTTTGGAGCTGTGGCCGGAGGTCCCAAGCGTGGACATGGACAGGCTATGACACAAGCTTGCTGTCTCTGGGTGTGGACATGGGGCATAGGTACACTGCCGTAAAAACTTGCTGTGACAACAAAATTAGTCCAAGCATGAAAAACCAGCTAAATCCTTTAACTGTATTTGTATCAAGACTACATTTAGTTCGTTGGTTGGTTTCTAAGAGAAGAGCAGTTTAATAAGCTTACAGCCCACTAGTGAGTAAATGGGGATCGCAGTCCCCTGGAGAAACATTTATTAGAAGTTTGCTCGAGTTACTTATTTTTTTCGGAATGGTTAATATTGAAGTCTGGTAAGAAATACTGAAATGAATTGCAATGACTTGCGCTCACATGGAGTAGCATCTTGCTTTCTACAGGGTCCTTATGAATCACTGCTCAGTGGAGAAATGAATGGCACAACCTGCTTTACCCCTGTGAGAGGGGGAAGAGAGCAGAGCTGTTGGAAATGGGGAAGGGTACTGCCTGAGCTGGCTCTTTCTGATGAATGGCCAAAAAAACCCAACCCCAACAATGAGAAACAAAAGCCACAGCCGGCGACAGCCCTCTCCCCAGGTGGTGTTGCTCCTCAGAGCACTGTTGCCTTCTGTGAAGGCAGATACTTGGTCTCGCCATTCACCAGCGACTGCCCCCAGGAGACTACCCCTCGCGGAGCACAGCTATTGTGCTGCAGAATGCCAGAGTCCGTTCTGAAGATGCTTCGAGTGGAAACTGGGGTCTTGTTTACTACTGGAGGATTGCTTTTTATTGGTCTAGGGCTCAGGAAAGAAAAAGTAACTGATTTTGGGAGCACTTTGCCGTTCTGCAGTGCTTTCTTAGTCTTTAGGACTCCAGCATGCTGCAGACATTGCATATTATTTGGGATAGAAGTTGATAGGCAGGTGTGAACTTAAAGCAGATGGGAATGTTTCTGGAAACCTGTTCTTGCATAGAATTAAATGATGATGATTAAGAAAAAAATCTTAGGCCAAGGAGGAAAGAAATGAAACTCAGGCTTTTGCTCTGAGAAGATTGTCAGCATTAAGTGTGAGCAATTTCACTGTGACAGGCAAGTGTGGAAACCCACCTAAATCTAGTTACGACTTGTTTGGGTAATAACTGTCTGCTTTCACAGAGTCATAATTCACTTTAAAAAAAAAAAAAAAAAAAAAAAATCACTTTTGTGGCTTCTAATTTTCACGCTTAGACTGTGCTCAGATGTGAAAGTATTTATAGTTGTTTGAAAATCGCACACCGAACATAACCTGCAGAACTTACTTCTTCCAGTAAGCAGGTGTGTGCTTTAGCACACAAAAAACGAGGTATGTGCAAGTCAGCTGTTTGAAGGAGGGGTGTGTGGTGGTGGTGGTGGTGGGTTTTTTTCAAGATGCATAGATTGTCATAAAGGACCTTGGAGGCTCTGTTGCAAAGCCACTTATTTTATCTCTCTGTAGGTTTCCTTGTTTTTTCCTTCAAGTAAAGGAAAAATCTCCCCTCCCCAAAACATGAAATTCAATTAATAGGTCTCTAGTAGTGTTAGGACTATCACAGTGAAAGTAGAGAATTCATTGATCAGGAACTGGAGGAGGCATTGTCTTGACATCATCATCTTTATCTTGCACATGTGTTAGCTGCTAGTTTGGCAAAATCTGAATATATGTAAACCTTTCCTCCCCATGCAGAGTGAAGATTTCCACATATATACGCAGTACTGCACCAACTATCCAAGGTAGGAATTCTGGGTTCCCTTTCTTCATTTGTCCCTTGGCCAGTTTATGTAATGCAAGTTACAGTCTAAAAAAATCAGCTTCAAGGAGTTTACCTTTTTTGTGAAAAAAAAATTTTTAAAAAAAAAAAAAAAGCTCATCCGAAGTTTTGTTTTGACTGTTCTTGTCATTCATTGCTATTATCCTCCTTTAGAAGATGATGGTCTTATTCTGCAGTGCTCCAAATATATAATTCCCAGTAAGAGAGAGTGGTTGCATGTCAAGGGAAAACATAAATGAATGCACAAGCTAACTGAAAAAAAAACGAACAGAAACAGCAGTGATTGGATTAGGAACCTGCTGCTCCCTTTTACAAGGGAAGAAAAAAACAATTCTTGACTTTACCTACAGACTTACGGAGACAGTGTGGCTTAAAGCTATGTATTGATATTTCCAGGTCGGTGGCTGTGTTGACAGAGTGCATGAGGAACAAGGCGCTGGCCAAGTTCTTCCGAGAGCGGCAAGAAGCGCTGCAGCATTCTCTGCCCCTGGGCTCCTATCTCTTGAAACCTGTCCAGCGCATCCTCAAATACCACCTGCTTTTGCACGTAAGCACCCATTAGAAATGTATTTAGTTTAGAGCTGCTGCACGTCAAAGTTCCTGCCTCTGGTACAAGGCTTGACGGTTAGAAAGGCTCTGGGTTTCCTTAAATGCTCTTTCTTTTGGGGGGTGTTAGATTTCTACATGTGGAGACTCTTTCTGTCTTCGTCACTTTGCAGCATATGCATGTATTTGGAGTGGGGAATTTATGGTAATTGTTTTAGACACATTTAATCAGTCTGTCCATCCAAATAATTAGCTTTTTTTTTTTAAAAACTGGTCTGTAATTCTGAAGTTGTTTGGAAGATTCTTGTCATGATTAAACACTTTTGTACATGAATTTATTGTTCCAATGAAAAACAGCATTTTTCCACATGTTGCAATGCTGGGGGTGGTTGAAAGAAGGACTAAATACATATAAACACCCAGTTGGTAAGAATTTTGTGGAGGGGAATGACTGAGGAAGTGGGAACTCTTTCCATATTCAGTGAATTGAGTTAAGCAAGTTTCGGAAATTCCTGCTTTATTGTTAACGTTTTCCACATATGTTTCCTATTAAAGAGTCATGTTCTAGTGAAGTGTAAAGACACTGATCCTTATTTAAAATGTCTGGTGCTTTTCTGCTCTCCAACTGTAAAGTAGTGCCCAGTGTAATTCCATCAGGCTTTTGTAAGTGTGTAGAAATGTTCTGCGTTTTAAGAAAGCCACTAAAAGCTGTCTGAAAAGGTCTCCTGCCAGTGTGCTGCGCTCTCTTTCTGTGCCTCTCTGCTCACATCAGCTCCTGCAAGTATAGTCGCTGCTAAACTGACCGTAAAGGCTTGGCTTTGTTAGTCATCTTGTGTTAATCAAATTGATAACAACATGCAATAGTAACAAAGGCAGGAATGATGCATTTGAGTGATCGCAATGCAAAGGCAAAATAGTACAGATAAAAACATAGTATCGCGTCCGGCTGGGAAAATCCATTTAGAAGTAACAGGACTTTTTTTCCCCCCTGTCGTAGGAAATAGAAAACCACCTTGACAAGGACACTGAGGGCTATGATGTGGTGCTGGATGCCATAGATACAATGCAGAGAGTGGCATGGCATATAAATGACATGAAGAGGAAACATGAACATGCCATCAGGCTCCAAGTGAGTTCCCGAAGAGGTTTTATGGGTGTTGTGTGAGCTGTTTTTGTCAACATATGTGCCATTAACATTTTTTAGTTTATCTTTTCTTTTAATCTTTGTCAGTCATAATTTAGACTCCTGTTGAGTATGCCTTTGGCTCTTCGATCTTAGAAACCATGGTCATAGCTGCTGCAGGAAAATCTCAGACATCTCTACCCTACAAGCAGCATCCTGTAAAGCATTTATTTTGCAGTAATATGGAACTTAAGATAACTTTTCTTTCTTCCTTTCCCTCAATTGTACAGTACTGCTGTACAACCCTAGGGCATGGCTTTGTTCAGAAATCCTGTGGTTTCCGATTTCTCCCCTTTGTGCTGATTAATTTTGTTTTGAGGCGTTTCTTGTGCTTCTTCTTGTTTAAGTACTTTCCTCTTGGGCTTTGGAAGACTCATTATCAGTTGCTTTGTGAAAAGTATAAACCTAGAAACATGATAGTTAGAAAAAGGTTAACTTCACTTCAGATGAAGAATTTTTGAGGAGAAAACAAAAGCTACACTCTGAGTAACTTCTGGCATTGAGAGCCAGTCTTTTGTAGACTTTTTACAGGTCTTTCATTCTGTTTCAAACTTCCCAGTGAATCACAATACTACGTTACATTTTCATCAGCAGTATTCATATTGCTTTAAGAAAATTGGGAGGATTTTTTAGTTTATAAAAGGCTTATACCATTCCAGAAATCTGCATCATGTTATTCTTTGTCCCTTTTTTTCTTTTTAACATAAATGCAACTTATTGGCCCTCATTTTTTGTGGTTTTTTTTTGTTGTTGTTTACGTGTAGGGAGAACAGGGTTACATTTGATAACGTCTTGCCTGCAGCGGTGTAACCTTTGCCACACATTGCTGGAAATGCTCGCTAATGACTTTTAACAACAGTCTGCTATAAATCTGAGTAATGATAACCAGTAATATTTGGCAATAAAGAGGGTTAAATGCTTTTGGAAAAAAGAATTTTTTTTTTTTAATTTATTGAGCTCAGCTGGCAAATGTATGGGGTTGTGGAAAATGTTTATGTTCATAATTACCCTTTAAAAAAGTAAAATCTGTTTCTGCAGCCGTGAGGATAGGTCTTCTGTGGGCTATCACACTGCCGTTTGGTCTGTAATGCTGCAAGTACTGCGACAGCAGTTCCTGCGCAAAGTCTCTCTCAACACTGGAGAGGTTGGTGGACTGGATCCCTGTGCTGTACCCTGAATTCTTTACAGGTTCCTGGAGAGATCTGATAAAATGCAACTTTTTTCATTTATTATGTTTAAATTTTTTTTTATCACAGTCTTGTGTATAGTCCAAAGTGTGCTGCTTTGGGGGTTTCTTCCTGTGAATGCTCTAGGCTGCATTTGTGCTTACAATATACTGAGATGTTTTCTAGTTGAATGCTGTATTAAAGTGTAATGTCCTAGAGAGACCAGCGTAGGATGAGGAGATCTGTCCCTGCTTTGCTAACGCTGCCAGGTTTAAAGTCCGATGGATGTTTTTAAAGATTTCCCTAGTTAAGGTTAAGTTTAAGCAAATTTTACAATTTGCTGTCCTGTGCTTAAGTCCTATGTCATTGCCACTGACAGAAAAAACGAGCATCTCAGGGAAACAAGAATAGCCATAGCTAAGTGACACGGGCTTGTGAAGATGTTCTTAGATGTTTCTCCAGCCTTTTTTTTCTTAAGTAATAAATAAGGTGAGAAATATCTATGGTATGTATACAAATTATTAAAAATAAAAATAAATCTTCATCTTCAAGTGATCAATTGACCAAATCACTTCTGGGCCTTTAGTCTTCTGAGAAACATCTCTTCAATCTGAACACCTCACAGAAGTGTCTTCTGTGCTGGGCCTACAGGACATGGACATGGCATTATAATTCATTCTGTGGGGGACCACACAACTTCAGGAGGATACCCAGGGTGAAAGGGAAATGTTAAGAGGGATTGGTTAGGGACGTGGAGGGGAGAGGGGAGCCAGCACGAGAGAGACTGATGACTGAATTACAGACCATTTTCCATCTCTGCAAGTCCAGGGAGGTGAGGTTGTGCTCTTTCATTACAGGCTGCCCCAGGGAGCTCAGGGCTCTTTGCTGGGTCCACGCAGAGGCAGTAATCAGTACTCAGGAGGGCACGTTTTAGTCTGGGCTTAGCAATAGGCCTCCAAGTACCTGGCCGCAATGTTGCACATAACCTAGCAACCTCAGTACTGGTGTATGGTGACTTTCCACTGTTGGATGCTGAACGTTATATAGGAGAGTGGGAATGGCCTCAGCAGATTGTTTCAGTCTTCATTTCAGTAAGATCTCTGAAATGAACGTTGGTTGTTCTTCTTTGATCTGTTGCAGGAGATACAGAGTTTGCTCACTAACTGGAAAGGGCCAGACCTCACAAGTTACGGGGAGCTGGTGTTAGAAGGAACATTTCGCATTCAGCGAGCCAAAAACGAGCGCACGTTGTTCCTCTTTGACAAGCTGCTGCTAATTACAAAAAAGAGAGATGAAATGTTTGCATACAAAGCTCACATACTGGTACGTCAGAGAGCGGGTGGTAATGTGCTGTCTCTGGGTCTCCCCAAAACTCCTCCGTGATTCACATCGTTGCCTCTCTTTGTTATAGTGTGGGAACCTGATGCTTGTTGAAGTAATACCAAAGGAACCACTTAGCTTTAGCGTCTTTCACTACAAAAATCCCAAGATGCAACATACTGTCCAGGTATGACAGAAGCCTCCCTGCCCACTGGGTAACCTGACTGATGACCGTGTGCTATTCCTGAACCTGCATAGCGCAGTAATGCATTTTCTCATGGTGCTACAATTTTTTTATCAGGCAAAGTCACAGCAAGACAAGCGCCTTTGGATTCTTCACTTGAAGAGGTTAATTCTAGAAAATCATCCTGCTAAAATTCCTGCCAAGGTAAAAATTAAAAAAATAACACAAAACACCTCCTTGTATGTGTACTAACTTAAAGCAATCTTGTTAGCTGCAAGATGCATGGCAATTTACAGAAAGTTTAGACTCCAGGAGGTTAATTAACATGTTGTTTCCTTAAGTCTTTAAAAAGTTCCTCAAAATTAATGGGAAAGTTCCACTATAAGCACTACAGGGCTTGGTACAGGTACAGAATTTAACTGGGTTAGCAGCATTGCTGTCCACATTAGGATTTGCCTGCTAACACATGAGTAACAGAGATGCAATGTCAGAAAGCTTGACTATAAGACCATACCTTAGCTTGATACTGCCTGTCTGCACAACACCGAGGTGCGCTAATTGCAGCATGTGTAGACGTTACCAAGCTAATTGTCATCTGCCTTGGTTAGATACCATATCAGTGAAGCCATTGGCAGCACACACTTTACAAATACACACACCCATCCTGAACCCTGCATCCTTAGCTAGGACACTTAGGCCCTTTTTGGTAAGATAGCTAGCAAGCTTTATGCCACAGAAAACGAGGCACTGATATCATATTCAAAGCTGTAATGTCTTGGAGTAGGGAAACCTGGTCCTTTTATTTATGAAATCCTGTCTTAGAGCTCCAGGTGATGTTTCCCAGTTGTCGTAACATATTGCACCTCTCAAAGGATGTTAACCCTAGTTAACTCTTGCCATGATACAGCAGCCACTGACTGATGTGGAAGCAGGATTTTTTTTCTGATCCCCGCCCCCCCCCCCCCACTGAGTTTACTGCTTTTTTTTTTTTTCAGTATTAGTTTCACTGATCAGTTTCCCTGACTTTTTTTTCACTGAGTTTTATGCTGTAATGGCTAAAAGATGTTACCTGTGACTGACATACATGGTGCTGCACTAACTCTCATTTTCAACAGTTCAACAAAAAGAGAATTAAGGGAGAAAAAAGTCCTAGCAGTTGCTATTACTAATTCTCCTCTTATCTTTTTGTTGACAGAGTTTATCGAAGGTATAATGTTTATGCTCGTATCCATGCTTACAATGTAAATACTCATTGCAGTTTATTAGGTTGTAAAAAAAAAACCACTACAGCATGATCTCAGCTTTTGTATCAAGACTTTTTCTTACTTCTTATTGGATTTTTTTTTTTTTATCTGTGGAAAAAACATGTAACTAAAAATATAATGTCATTTTCTGCTCAGAGAAATAATTTCACTTGAGAAAGGAAAAGTCTAACCAAATAAATCTCTGAGGTTGTCTGCACATTTTTTTTTCTCTTTTTTTTTTTTTTTTTTTTTTTTTTTTTTTCCTTTTTTTTTTTTTTTTTTTTTTTTTGACAAACCAGTAGTTGCTAGTTATGAGACTTCTCTCTGCCCAGTTTTTGGAGGATTTAATAGTAGTCTACATGTGACACCTGGTGGAAGATTACCGAACTGCATCTGTAGAAGGGCAAGCAGGTTACGTAGGATATTTTATTTTATTTTATTTTCTTACTTATTAGCTGATATGCTTGATAAAACATCCAGGTTATTTTTCCTGTTTAAAAAAACGTGACAAATTTTAAGCAATCATGTGACGCTTTTTATCCTGGTTCAATCTTACTTAAACCAAATGATGATTTTATTTTTTTAATAGCTGTTCCTCAAGGAAACTTTTAAAGGAAGCAAGGTTGATAGCGTTTTCTGCACCAACAACTTCAGAGTTSAAAAATAATAAAGGAGTTAAACTATTTGATTTTTAGGGAGGAAATGTTCTGTGAATCACAAAAAAAATGCGATTCCCAGATACTAGGGCCAGTTTTGTGCCGATCCCAGCAGAATATGGAGACGTGTATCTATGGCTCTAAATTCTGGGACTTGCAGAGAGATCTCTGGAGGTTTGAGTCTCCATGGGGGAGACCCAGCGTGTGCAGCATGATCTCAGCACAGCACAGCCCCTATCTTTGAAGCCAAAGTAGTTTTTGCGGTCAGATGTGCCGTCGCTCCATCCTCCAGAAACTCCTCGCACCAGTGGGTGCCGTAGGTACGCGCTCCTCCCCTTGCGCTGCCAGAAGGGAGGTGGGCAGGCAAGGCGGAGCTGCCGGCTGCAGTGAACCACAGGTTCTTGTGAAGCCCTGAAGATAAGCTCTGGTAAGCTCCTGCCAGCAAAATTCTTCTTCACATATATAATGTGTCCAATGCACAGGGAAAGATAGAAAATAATGCTGCTAACCGTATTTATTAGTTCAAAAATTAAACTTGCTGTTGTTTACATATAAACTCACTACTATTTGTAATACACAACGTAATTTGTCCTTCTACTTACAGTTTAACTTTTTCATTTGTTACTTTTTCTCTTTCAGGCCAAGCAGGCAATTCTAGAAATGGATGCCATACGTAAGTTGGTTCTTTTTCACTTTTGTTTTAAAAAATGAATAAAACCATCTCAAAAGTTTGGTATTAACTGTTGGTTTCATCTGAGATGGAAGAAGGCTGGGCTTATGTTCCTTGAATTATGACCTTGCTGGAAAACCCAAAATTGGGTGCAGATCCTGTGGAGCTCTGTAGGCATTGGTCTGACTGATTGGCAACCAACAAGTTATGTCTCATGATGAGCAAGGAAGAAGCAGATAAGACCTTCTGTAAACACTGGCTACTGTCTTTTGCTTACTTCATGCTGACTAAATGTATGATCTTTCCTGTGTTGTAGCATAAACTCCTTCTGGCTAGTACCCACTGAAGAGCTAGCAATAAGCAAACGCAGCTTGAAGAAGTATGTAGCAGTGTTATGAGTTCTTCGTGCTGGCAAACCTGCAGCTGGAGGACAGCGAGGCTTGTGCTTATGTCTGAAGAGTTTACCTGTGTGTGTCCCAGGAGCCAGCATTAGAAAGCACATGTGATGCTGCTGTCTGCGCTCTGAGTGCAGTCCCATCTGCACAGTCCCTGCTGTTGCATCTTCTGCTTGCTGCCTTTGCTGGTGCAAGCTGCGTTAGCTCTTCATGTTGCCAGTGATCCCTAGCAGTGTAGGGAAATGAGAGCAATAGTCCTACGATATAAATGCTGAAGAAGTCTTGGAGTAAAGCAGGCTTGTTATTTATTTACGTAGTTGTTGTTGTAGAGAATTGGTCAGGAAGGCTTTGTCTGAGAAACTGGCAAACAAACACGATGATGGTGGATAAATGTTGCTGGGTTAGCCATCTGGAGCAAGGCACAACTAAATGGGCAAAGCGTTTCCATGGCTGGGTGGTTAACAGCTACCCTACAGCAGCACCTCTTGCTTGTGCTGCTTCAGGCTCTGATGAAGTGCCACTATATCAGTCATAAAGGGACGATGGCACTGCCTCCGAAGAGAACCGCTGAGGTATGTGAAGTGAAACCTTTCTCACTCTCTTATTCCTTGTGCCTCTGCTTGTTCCACAGATCACCCAGGCTTCCACTATAGCCCCGAGGGAGAAATGAAATCATCGTACCAGCCTAAAGAAGGCACTACTCCTCACAGAGCGAGAAGGAAATCAGGTGAATAAACTCCTTTACCACCAAGATGACAAAAGGAAAAATAAGCAGGGCTGTTTAGGTTTGGGTGAGGCTGGGCACGTGGAATCAGTCTTTAACCTGCACTCCGTGCAGATTTAACATGGCACAGTATCTCTCAGATATGGGTGGAGCATCTTATTAACCATTTGTTGTTTGTGTGATTTTTTTATCCACTGTTTGCATTTAATTTCATGGATATACATTCCTAATGGTGGGTGCATAAAGAACAGTTGGTACTTTCTAATGGATAAAAGAACGCATATGCAGGAAAGCCAGTCACATTATTTAAATCTGACATTTCTCCCCCCCCCCCCCTCCATGAAATAATTACTGTCTCAGCAGTGGTTCCATCCTGATTATGATAGGCTTGTTATTTCAAAACATGATTACTACATTACTTAGTGTAATGTCTGCCTTATGGATAATAGAGATTTGAGAGGTGGTTATGCTGACTTTGGTTTTTTTTTCTTCCTAGCTCAAACATACATCCATAATTACTGTTAGTTTCCTCTTGAAGCCACTACCAATAGACATTGTAGTTGGGTGACTTCATATTGCAGTCACTGTGTTCCCCTCTTTAGCTACTTAAAGACCTTTCCAATTTGGAGTGTGTAACATTGTGTATTGGGAATGACTTAAACAAGGTTCATGAGAGTATTGATGTAGTGATTTATCATACAGCAGCATCTGTGTCTGAAAAACAATCAAGTTTTTATTACTTTTCAGGCATCTTCCTTTGTTTCTGAGGTGAAGGGTTGCATTGGTACTGCTTTGCCTGTAAAAGGAATAATACAAAATACTGATCAAATGGCCTCCTATGTAATGTTCAGCTACTTACACTTTTAAAGCCCTGCTAAGCTGTTGGTACCTCATACGTATTTCTAATAGGAAACCTCCGGCAACTTAGGGCAATAACAGAGATGACCAAGTCTTTTGAAAGCAGGAATCTTAACATGGGATAAAAAGTTACATGTGGCTTTTTGTRTGGAGGGCAGCTGCTATTGCATTAAGAAACATGTGTGTTCTTTGGTAACAGCTGTAGGTTTGACACTTCAACAAATACTTTTTTGTGGGGAAATTGGGTGATTAAGAAATGAAAATCTGGCTCCCCTGCATGGGCTTAGAAGCTTAAATTTTGGTATCCGTGTTATAAAAAGTTGGCCAAGATGCCCATAGCTTTCTGTGGGATGCTGGAGTGTTTAAACACGTTGTTGTCTTTTTCAGAACCCTCATCTAGAGTCCATAAAGTTTTGAAGTCAAACGGTAAGCTACTTTGTCTACTGTTTATTGACCCAGTGCTTCTGTACTTTGTAGAACAAGTAAAGATGGATCCTTTTCTCCTATAACTTTCCCTAAATACATTGGGGGTGGCGGGGGGGGAGGAGGAGGAAGTGTGCAAAGAAAACAAAGTGTTAGTGTTTAAATCTAATGTCTGCTTTTCCACACTTGGGTTCTGGTCCTGTAAACATCCTAGCAACTGGCAACTGAACACAGAGTCTTGGTCATTGTGAGTAGTTGCTCATGTCATATCAGTGTTGCAAAATCAGGACCTCAAGTGGAACTGTGGTAAAGCTCATGCTGTCTCTGTTTTATCAGAGACCCTATAGTCTGTTTGCTCAGTTGCTGCTGCATTTAACCCCCTTTTTGGAATTTGTAATTGGGATATTAGTGTAGCATTAAAACAGGCATAGACTGATACCGGTTTGATTATTCACTTATGATGAAGTCTGTATTTCTGCTTTCAGATATAAGTCCAGATATGCAGAAGGTAAGCCATTTCTTATATTTCTTGTTTTAGCACATTCAAAAGACTTAGAGCACAGTATTTACTGTAGAATCTGTATCTTCTTGGTTGTGTTGATTTTAAGAACGGAAACAAAACCATAAATGTTGTTTAGCATCTCCAATAAGATTACTGGAGTGAAAGCAATAGAAATACAGCTAACTATACTACTAACTAAAGATAGTGTTTATTCTTTGGCGCATATTGTCTTTGCATTTATTAAATAAGACTGGAAAGTTTCAGCTTATTCTGATATATATATATATATCTATATATATATCTCATTCATATAAATCATGATATATGACCAAACAGAGCAGATACAGCTTAAGCAGATGGAAATGAGGATTTCTGATTTTTACATTTTCTGTAATAATTTGTAATGAAGTTCCCAGTGCAGTTTGAAAGTCTCATGTTGAATTTCAGGTCCTAGGGTTTTATTTGAGATGGAATTTAAAGTGTGTGCGTGTGTGTAAGATTTACAAACAGGGTACATTAGATATGACTTCACTGGGATGCCATGACACTGAAGCCCATGATTGGGGTGGGGGTTTTTTGCATATCTTTTTTCAGTTCTAAATATTCTATGGAAAAATACTGATTGTTTTACTCATTTCTTTATAAATCTCATTTCAGTGCAGCTAACTGAACGTAGCTTAAACGTTCAGCTATAAGTCTGATGTAAAACAGTGTCTTACTAAAATATATAATCTCTATAAACTGCTAATCAAAGTTTTGTGGTGGTTTTTTTAAGCGGATCAGTATTGAAGGAGCCCTATTATCTCAAGCCACCAAACTAGGATCAAATGAAGCCCTGCTGAATTCTAGGAAAAAGGTTCCATTGGAACCCAGTGGGCTGGAGAGCCAATTTCAAGAGTCCATTGAGCCAGCCTACAGCAGTGATCAGGATGAAAATCTTCAGACTTCTGCTGCGGAACAGATTGATGCTGATGATGAAGAAGAGTCTGAACAGGTAGGAAAAAGAGGGGAAAAAATAAAATCCTTTTTTCCTGGGGAGGATGGAAGAGGGATTAAAATCATCTGTAAAACAGTAAGGAGGCAGGAATGTGTTACAAGTGTTTACAACTTTCTCTCTTTAGAAATATTTTTATTTAGACCTCACACAACACGCTCTTGTATTTTAACAGAGAAGACGTAAAATTAGCCCCTGTACGGAGGAAGAAATCCCCACTGCTTGAAAGAGATTTTACTTAGTCCTTTGCAGTCCTCAAGCCTAGTTCTGACAGAAAGCTATGGCTTTTACCTGTTGCGCACAACTGACCTTTCCTTGCTTCTCCAGCTGATGCCGTGAAAGAAACCTTTTTAGGCCACAGGCAGAGACAGTGCCTTCAGGTCTCCAAAGCAAGGACTTGAATATTAAGATTCAGGCACAGCCACATGTGATGTGAGCTGCTGGCAATAGCTAGGAACATGTGAACTTGAATATGAGAAGTTGTGAGTAGGATTTCTGAAAATGAGATCCTTATCTGTTACTGCTGCACAGGTGGTAGTTTTCCCCACTCTGCATGTTGTTTCCACACATATGTAGTACTTCTGAAAGACTAAAACCCCAGCTTTGAAATGTGGCTGTATTAAAGAATCTAGATTTTCAGTTTGTTTGACTTAGTTGATGCTGAGGTCATATCCTTGTCTGGTCCATTTATTTCGTGAATTATCCAAAACCTATTATTGAAATTCTTTTTGATGCTTGCTGCGCATTTTCTCTTTGAAATTACACTATTTGCATTGTAAATCTTTGGTAAAATAGTATCTCGTATCAGTGTAGTGCAGTGTCTTGTAATTCTCCCTCTTCCTGACATGAGTAAGTACAAAAGAATGAGTAAGTGCAAAAGAATACCACTATAAAAATGTATAATAGTAGCTTAGTTTTTAATCCTAGGTGTGGCAATGATACCTTCTCAGATTCCCCCCGTTCCCACCGTGTGTGCCCTTCACTCTGAGTTAATTTGGACACTGCCCAACATGTAACATTCTGGCCTTCTGTTTGTTTTTTTTTTTTTCTGGGAAGTTGGATGACAGCATATTTTTTAGTTTAGACCTCTTTCTGGTTTTCAAGACTGCAAGTGACAGTAAGACTATCCCCTCCCCTTTTTAAAAAAAAAAAAACAACTTTGAAAATTGAATTTTTGTGTGACCACCTTCTTCCATCCTCCCTTTTTTTTTGTGTGACAACTTCCTTCTATCCTTCCATAAGCCCTTTCCCTTGTCCAATTTCTATGTATTCTTTTACATCTCTATTTTTATACACAGATTCTGCTTTCAACCCCTTTTGACAAGCTGTATGGGTTGATATCATTTAATTGGTTGTTGTAAAGAAAGTTTTCTAGGCTCTGAATCATTCTTGTGGCAGTGCTCTGACTACTCATGAGCATTTTGTCCTCCCGGTGTCGATACCTGGCCTGTTCTAGCTGCTAGTAATTCTTCTGAACAAGACTGTACAAAGAACTGTAGATTTTATTACCCCTCCCTTGCTCTTTTCTTTTAAATCACAGGGAGTGCAGCAAAACTCACTGCAGAGATCGAAAGGGGGAAGAAAAAGACTTAATAGTCAAGCTGCTGAAAATGTTGAAAAACGGAGAAGTGTTAATCTCAACAAGTGTGAAACGCAGGTATATAATTTTTTTTTTTACTTCTATTTTGCTATGCATCATAGATATGTCAAAGAAATCTGTGTTTTTTCTAGGTAGACAGGTAAGTCATCTTCTGTTTATGTCATGTATTAATATTCATATCACTGAAATAATCATCTGTATGATGAAAGACTATTCTTTTTGGGGCAGGGGAAAAAAAAAACTAACCAAGCCACTCAGCATTAACTTAAGCCAAAAGGAATTATCTTTCCCTCTCTTTCCCAACCTTTGGCTAGGAACATCTAGAGCATCCTTCATGTTAGCATTAGCAGGCATGTGGCCTTGCTGTAAATTAGATCTGCTAGCTGAGCTAGCAGGATGAAAACTTACTCCAAAAAGAAAATGAAATTTTCAGCGGCATGTGCTAGAGAGCATAACGTACCTTTCTGCTAGGGTTATAGGCCAGGGGAAAGGGAGGACAGCAAAACTTGGCACAAGGCCAGAGGCAGATTAGCTTAATCCAACTGTGAAACTGCAGAGTTAACAGAAAAGGTTTAATCTAACTCCTGCCAAACAAATTTCCCTTTAATTACTGATGCGTTAACATAAGCCAGCGTCTCTTGTATTTTGAAGTAAGATGTTACTAAATGCCAAGAGTGAACTCTGAGCCATGGTAAGGATTAGGAGGCAAAGTAGTCTGGCATTGCCACCTTGGCTCCCTGGCTCTCTAGCGAGGAGCCTGCTCACCCTGCCCACCTCCACCTGACTCCGTGCTGCGGGACATGCTGGTGCTATGGCAGTTCCGTGAATGGAGGGAATCACTGTATTATTGCAGGGGATAGGCTAATGTTACCTGCGTATTTCAAATCTCCACAGAGCTCCAAGGACCCTTCAGATGAAGAGTCAACCCAGTTGAATACCGATCTTCCATTTTCCTGCACAGCTAGACAGCCACAGTCGCCTAGACAATTCAGCACGCCGCAGAGCAACTCGCTAATCATGAATATCCTGGGAGGAAGTACCTCCGTCAGAAACATCTGGACTGACCATCAGATCAGGCAGGCATTGTTTCCCAGCCGGCGTCCACCTTATGAGAATGAAGATGATGAAGACGATTATCAGATGTTTGTACCATCAGTGTCTACATCCAACGCTAGTTCAGCTGTCAGTGGAGAAAGGAGGGGTTCTTCTGGGCGGCCATGCAGCTGGCACTTGGGGGTAGTGCATCAAAATGAGACTACCAGCCCCACTCGTCACAAAATTGTTAGGCGGGCCAGCAGTGCTGGTGAAAGTAACATGTGTCCAGCCAGCGCAAGGTATAAAATGGGGGAGCGCGGTTCTCGAAGAGAAGTGAAGAGAGCAGAGGTGAGCAGTATGAATGCGTATCCCGAATCTTCAGAGGAACTGACCATCGATGATATTGAACATGTTTATGATAATATAAGCTATGAAGACTTAAAGCTGATGGGTCTGACAAGAAGGGAGGAGACAGACCATGGTCCCCAGAGATCTGCTAGAGACTCTCTCTACGAGGCTGAAAACAAAAGCAGCTTAGATTCACCCTCCAAAAAGAGGACAGCAAATCAAAACAGAGCCTCCATTCGTGCTAGTAGGGATGAGATACTTCTCAATAGAGAAGCACCTACTTCAAGTTTGGATGAGCTCAGGATCGTTGAAGACAACATCTATGACACCATAGTGCTTCCAGAAACACCACTATTGAATTTTAAATGTGACCCCTTAAAATGCTCTAAAAGGCGGAGTTTTCTGGGCCTGGAAAAAGACTTTGCATGTTGTGACAATCTACGGCAGTTTGTTTCTGAAGAGAGTCTCCAGTTCAGTGAAGATGAAAGTCCTTACCATCGTGTTCCTGTCGACAATGACTATTTGAGCTTGGTAGATAGCTCCTCCAACTCAGATTCACTCTCCCATAAGTCTGCAGCAGATAAGCTCTCAGAGGAAGTAGATGAGATTTGGAATGACCTGGAGAACTACATCAAGAAGAATGAGGAAAAGACAAGAGACCGTCTCCTTGCAGCCTTTCCTGTTTGTAAAGATGATATGCAGGAAAGGTTGCATGCTGGTAGTACACCTGAGCTGTGTAAAGATGTGGAGTACTCACTGTCTACTCTCTCTCTGCCAGAAACTCCTATTTTCCCTAAAACTGTGAAGCCCAGGGCTGCCACCGTAAGCGAGGCTAATCTCAGGCTTGAAGACACTACACCGTGCAAGGAGAACTCTTTTATGAGTCTGAACAGATCTTCCTTCTCCAGTGAGATGCCTTTTGTAGATAGCCCATACGAATCTGCCAATAGTGTTCTGTCCAATGCGCATACAGAGGGCATGGAAAATGACTTGGCCGTTGTGGATAAAACAAAGAACAGAGTTTTTATGATGGCAAGGCAGTACAGTCAAAAAATTAAGAAGGCTAACCAGCTTTTGAAAGTTAAAAGTCCAGAGCAGGAACAGCCAGGTAGCAGACAACAGAAACTGAAACACAAAGATCTTGCTGCCATTCTGGAGGAGAAGAAACAAGGTGGTCCTGCTATTGGTATGTCAAAAATATTTTCTGTACAGATATGTTTCTTTAGTAACTTTCAATGAAATTTCTGTACTGAATTGGACGATTATGAATTTTCCCCACCTTACTAGTTGAGTATCAGTATTGCATTTTCTGTGTTAGCACTGAAATGAGTTTTCTGTGGCTGCTTCTAACATGAATAGTCCTTTATATCGCAATAAATTCTTGTTGTTACTCGATAAAATTGGGAATAAATAGTGGGGTAGTGTCAGGAAAGATCAATTCAGCTTAGGCTGGAAATAGAACTTATGTCTGAAGCACTACTGGCCTCTTTACAGAAAAGCAGTTATTTCCTTTAATAGTGTGATCTTCAGAGTTTGACTAAAAAGGCGTATCTTCAGGTATATTCACCTTCTAACAAGTCATGTAGATTTGCTCAGGTACCATCCACACCACACTTACAAGCATAAGGAATGGGGTCAGATAAGAAAGAGCTGGTCGCCTCGCTCTTTCTAATGAATGTGCAAAGTTGTGGATATGCAACAGCTTTGGGACTATTTTTGTCCATAGTCAACTGAAACAAATTGGAGACGGAGCCAGCGGACTCCACGCACTACTGTGTCATTCGTGCATTCTTGTGATATTTATAAAAGTCCCTAAATATCTTATTTACCAGGCCATTTTCAGAATGTTCTGTTCCATTTAACATGAAACAAGCAGCGTGTTATTGGAACCGTGTGCTACATTGCGTCCTGCATGACTGTTCACTGTTGCAAGACATTTTATGCTTCTTTTTTTCAATACAATGTACTGGAATGCAATGCAATGCACGGCTCTTCTACTGAAGATATTGACACAGCTGTAAACTTTTCTCTTGACCAATACAAAGCGTTTTGGGATTTTTAAATATTCACGCGACTCATTCGAATGGATTGCTTGCCTCTGCTAAGTTAATTCTCTCTCCTTTCTAGGTGCCAGAATAGCTGAATATTCCCAGCTTTATGACCAAATCGTCTTTAGAGAAAGTTCACCTAAGGTCCAAAAGGAAGCCTGGGCTACCCCTCAGGAGCCATCATCCGGGAGGTTTTCCACGCCCGTGGCTGTGTCTCCTCCCCGTTCCCAGGCTGCCAGTGAATGCTCAAGAGCAGAAGATTGGCTTTTGCATTCTACGTACAGTAACGGTGAGCTGGCCGACTTCTCTCCATGGCCTGAATCCCAAGACCCAAAGTCCAAGAGCTTGTATACAGAAGCTGGTACAAAAAGCAATTCAAGGCAGTTGCCATCAGCTGGCTCGGTGCCTTCCCTTCAGATTTCTAACCGTTTGCATGTCCCGGCGCAGAGGTGGAGCGCCATTATAAGCCAACCGAACAAAGAAAATTTACATCAAGATCACATCTATAACTCCCTTGGAAGAAGAGTAAGCAATGTAAAACCACAGGCATACAGCAGGTCGCAGTCGTCTTCCTCAATTGTGGTCAACAGGTCTGGAGAATCAATTGTATATCCTAATGAAACGGACAAGAAAAAGCTCCATTCGAATAGGAACTTCCGATTCAACAGCCATCAAACGCCGGGTATTGCTTCGGGATGTACGGGGCCTGATACAAGAAAGCAGATCCCTGAAAACTGTTCAGGTATGATTCTGCAGGATTCTCAGAAAGTCCTGAGAGTGAACAGGGCCTCCCCTCTGACGGCACAGATGGCCACTCAGAACTATTTTTCTAATTTCAAAGATACTGAAGAAGGAGAAGGGGATGATGATGACTATGTTGAAATAAAGTCTGAAGATGAGGGATCGGACTTGGAGGCTTCTCGGAACCAAACAAGGAAATCAGATCCTAAACTGCGTAACGCAGACGCTGCTCCTTCTGAAACGCTCTGTGGCAAAACTGTCTCTTGTACTCCTGCAAAGTCTGCCAGCAGCAAACACGCGCTTACCCCGTATCTGACTGCCTATAGTGACTCAGATAAACTGAACGACTACCTGTGGAGAGTACCGTCTCCCAATCAGCAGAATATTGTCCAGTCTTTAAGGGAAAAGTTTCAGTGTCTCAGTTCGAGTAGCTTTGCTTGATGCTTTCAGTAATTTCTAGCTGTACTGCCTTATCATGACAGAGTATATACTAGGACAGTCAGTACTGGCATCGTGTATTTCCATAATATTACACAATCAGGCATTGTATCACAGTAATATTGTAAATAGATGTGAAATGTATCTTTTTAAAAATGGTTTAGAAGCCTGGAAGTGAAAAAGGCCATGTGCGCACTGTCTGGGGTCTCGCTCCGTAGTGCAGGTGGACTTCTCATCTCCTATTTAACCTTTGCATCTCTTCCCGTGTTAGGCGTGATACCCTTTGATTCTTACCGTCGAACCAGGTGTGATGCCATTTGATTCTTAAACCATTTTATTGTGTGGAAACCGTAGTATTTGGACTTTCAAGTGGGTG
Organism: Phoebastria nigripes; assembly: GCA_035582835.1. NCBI lineage: Eukaryota > Metazoa > Chordata > Aves > Procellariiformes > Diomedeidae > Phoebastria > Phoebastria nigripes. The sequence goes on from JAYKAV010001367.1 coordinate 1,398,642, forward strand.
ACTAGTATTCTGCGTCCAAAATACCCACGTGACTGCTCCGGTTACATATGGGAGCATTTAGCTGAGCAGCTACTCCTGTGGCTGTGCAGATTTCTGAGCAGGGTTCTGGTAATTACACCAACATGCTACGTGTGCAATTGCACATACTTTTTGCACGTTACTTTTCGTCAGACAGATTCCAGGTGTGTGGGACCAATGCATACGCTGCATTACTTTGGAACAGGCTTCTTATGTTTTAAACAAAATCTAGTCCTAGTGCTTGTGCGGGATGCCAGACTGATATCTCTGTGTCTGAAGCCTTTTCTACTTTCTGTAACTGCATAGTAGGCAGAGGATGGGCAGCGGCAGCTTTTTATGTGAACCTGTGGATGTGACGCAGTCCTTGCCTGGGGGAGGTTTTGGGCAGTAGAAGGGGAGCTCTGCCGCTGGTGAAGATGACTAGACCGGGTTTGGTACCTCTGGTGATCGTGGTGTTTGTGACACGCAGGCAAAATTTTGAGTATCTTGTAGCACAGAGCCCAGCAGTGGAAAGCCACTGGGTGTGAATTTGTCGAGTAGCTGTGTTTTATACACAGTGGCCTGCGATGTATTCATTCGAGTCCCAAAGTCAGTAACTCTGAGAGAAAACGGGGCTTGGCCCGTTGGCTTGGGTGAGATACCAATCCTGCGGTGTGTTTGGCCCACAGGGTGTTTCAGCGATACTCCTGGTTGTGTTACAAGCTGCCTTCCGCAGGGAATGTATCTCCCGTAGTAGGAAATGATCTTTCCTGGCAGAGAGGGGTAAAATACGTATTTTCTAAACCAGCCAGGGCTGAATCTAATCCGATTTATGTAAAATGAAAGTGGCTTAAAAAATGAGAATACATTCCATTCTTTTGCAAATAATGTATAGAATAAATGCTGCCATTTACAGCAAGAACAGGCTTTCCAATACAATGCACATTTACTCCCCTTCACTATCTTTGTTGCACAGCTTTGGATTCTGTTACTTGAAAACATTGTACCTAAAGGAAAGCCTAAACATGTCTACACTGATCATCTTGTGTGACTGTTGTTCTTTTTTGGTGCTTAAATTCTTCAGATTATGCGGATAAAGCCAGTACCGACTTCAACTAAAGTATCACTAAATAAAGGAGTTTAATTGAAGTACTATTTTCTACTAACCACGTATCACTCCCCTCAGCTACACAGCACTGTACTTCCAGAAGGGCCGACTATTTGCTACATTGGTTACCATGAGGAAAACCTGAAGTTATCAGTGTACAGCTAATTACTTGTAGACTAAGATTTAAGGACTTGAATTTGGTAGAACGGATTAAATTATTTACCGCACGTATCTTGCATTGGCTAGGAATTGTTATTTTTGCTGGTTGGTCATGGTACTTGCTAGCTCGTACCACAGGGATACTTGTTACAGTCAGCGCCTCCACTGTGATAGGACCCGCATCTATCTAGCAAAATCCGACTGAGAAATAATGTTGTACATATTTAAGATGCCGTAGCAGAGCCCGTATTTATTTAATATAGCTTGTAAAGTATTGTAAATATGAATAGAAGTGAAATCTGTGCTTTACCCACGCACGTCTAGATTTGGTTAAACGGCTAGGGGAACGCTGTTTAACTCGCATCTCATGCAATCAGTGGAGTTGGGGGGGGTGGGGGGGGGGACGGACGGACGACCACCAAACGAGCAGAAAAAGGGACTTCTACTAGCGTGTAACTTCTCCCAGGGACCATTTCATACTATTTTTAATAAACGTTGAGTATGCAAAAGCTTTGGGTTCCGTTCATTGGGGTCGGGGGGAGGAGGGAGATGGTGGTTTC
>JAYKAV010001367.1:1400551-1464151 GCA_035582835.1 Phoebastria nigripes
GAGCACCGCCCTCCCCCTCGCCCCGCTTCCCGCCCCGGCCCCGGCGCCGCTGCGGAGCCCGCCGGAGGATGAGGACGGCGGCGCTGCGGCGCTGCCTGGCTCCGGCGCTCCCCGCCGCGCTGCCGCCGAGCCGCGGGCTGTACGGGCGGCAGCCGCGGGACGGCGAGGCGGCGGCGGCGGCGCGGTAAGAGGCGCACGTGGGGAGGCGGTGCCGGCTGATGCAACTGGGGGGGGATGTGTGTGTGTGTGTATAGAGGAGGGGTAAAGGGGATTTTGGGGGGGAGGATGTTGCCTCAGTGGGTGCGTCGGGTTGGTTTTTGGGGTGTGCGATGCCCCACCGGGGGAAGGGAGGCGACCTCGTGGTAAAATGTGTCCGTGCATCCCCCTCCTCCCCGCCAGGCAGCCGCCGGTTTTTTGCCGTGGTTCTTGTGTTACGGCAGTTTGAGGGCGAGCAGAGCAGGCGTTACGTGGCGGTGGTTCAGGTGAGGCAGCGCATGGACGGGTGCCTGGAAAACGTGTCGTCTCTCATGTCCCCCCCCACGTCACGTACATTCAACCTCAGCTGGGACAGTTTGCCTGCCACGGCATTGACCTGAATTGGTCATTGGCCTCTGCAAGGGGGAAGGTATGAGGTAGCAAAAAACTGCTCTAGGCTGTGTTTTCCCCAGCTATGGGGGACAGACAGGCATCTTTCAGGGGGTCTCCTGCTTCCTGCAGCATCTCCTTCTTCCCCTGCTGGGTAAGTATCATCTGCATGTGCAGAAGGTAACAGAGGAGAGCCGGCAGCCGCTCATCCAGAAAATGTTTCCAGTGCCTGGCTGCTGCTGGTTTTTCCAAGAAGCAGCACGGCAAACAGAGCTCCTCTGTCTCCCTGCTGCCTACAGTTTTGAATAGCGTCCATGAAAAGTGGCGGGGTTGCTGCTGTTAGGGCTGGTAATGCCTGTGGTAAGCTGTAGCGGCCCCAGGTGTAAAGGCCTCTGCTTCTGTTGCCACCTAGACCAAGGGGATGGAAATGAAGGACCTACCTGAGCTGCGGGCTCGGGGTGGTGGATCCCTGCTGCGCTTCCCATGGTGGGGCTGGACAAGCCTTCTCATGAAATAGCATAGGCTAGCTATAAAGTTTTGAGCATGTCGGAGCAATGACACACATAGCTGTAAAACAAAGGTGTTTCGGTCTGTTAGGGTTTTCTGTACCTGACTGCTGAATAGCAGCCTTCACGGTTTACATCCATGCGTAATTTTGATGATTAAAAGCATATGTGCCTAAGCATTTATTCCATATTGCTGACTAACATAGGTTTCTGCTGACTGATGTTAGGAAGGTTTATTTTGCTAAAGATTTGCCTGTTGTTATGTGTTACAGCAAAATCACTGAGAATGCAAAGAAATCCTTGGCCTCTCTTAAGAGAGAAAACCCTCGGCTTGAGCCAACGCTTGCCATTATTCAGGTAAAGTATGTCTGTATGCTAGCTGGCTGCAAGAGATCCGCTTCAGTGCCGTTGCTTGTCTGAAACTTCAGAAGTGCATGATGCAGAAAGTAACTTTTATTCAAGCAAAGTGCTAGGAGGAGGTAATCCCACCAGGCTGTAGATTGAAGAGTTTTCAGTCTCATAAGCCTTTCTCCAGGCCTGAAACAGCCACAGAAAGCTTCAGGCTGTGGGAAAGGTTTGCAAAGGAAGGGAACAATTTTATCCCTTCCTCCCTTTGCTAACACAGTCTTCCCCATTTTAAGTACAGATTGCCTTTTCTCACAGGTTGTCTAAGTTGATTGACGTACTTAAGTTAAAGTCGAAGCGGTTGTTCTCAACCTTTATTTAGCTTGAAGCTTTTGTTGCAGGCCTGAAAAAAGTGTTTACATGCCTGAAAACGTGGGCCTCCCTTCACCTCGCGCCCCTGAAATAACATTGCCAGGGTTAAGGAAAGACCCTGCTGCTTCCTGCCAGCCTTGTTGCCTTTGGGCAGCTGTAGCTTACGACTGCATTACTGCTGTCCTAAGGAGAGGAAAACCACACTGAAAACTCCCGGTCAGCTCAAAAGGGCCTGTGTGAAATAAACGCTCTGTGTAAAATGCCAGTATCCTTTAGAAGTAGCAGCACTTTCTAAGGTGAAGCAATCTCGTAGTAATTGAGAGCTGTTGTATTACTAACGCCGTGAAGAGCTTTCCTTTCCATCCCACTGGCGCTGCCATCTTTGAGGTAGGCAAACTCATAGATGAGGATTGCTATCCCTGCAAAGCTGAGAGATGTTCCTCTTTAGCTTTCTTAAGGTTTCAAGGCCAAGAAACTGGGGATGTTTGTCATTCAGAGTGGGACCCAGAGCCGTGCAGGCAAAAATGTTTTTGTCCTCTTTCCTAGGGCGGTGGTATTGGTTTTGAGTGGGTGCACACTGAATCTCTGACCCAGTAGGTTTTAATTTTAAAACCTAACTACAAATACTTTTAAAGTACTAATGGTGAATCTAAGAAATGCAGCACCAACTTTATCTCAGTAGGTCTTCTAGCAAGGCTGACTGAACAAGCTCTCCCATCTCTTACCCTCCCCGGGTAATTGCGGTTAATGTTTTCAAATAGCCCTCTAAGGCTGTAAGTTTAAGGACTGCTAGAAAAGCTGTGACCCGTCTTCTCAGTGACCTGTTGTTTCTCACTCCTGTCTTCTCTCCATCCAGTTGCACCGTGAGCTGGATTGGGGCCGTGATCCACCCTGGGCTGGAGGGGTCTGGGGAAGCTTGCTTTCAGCCTCACTAGTCCCCGAGTCTGGTTTTCTGCATCCCCGAGTCTGGTTTTCTGCATGGCCACATGAGTGTTTTATGCTGGCACGAGGGAAGGGACGTTGATAGGATGGGAGAGAGCATTGTGTGAGGAGGGGGAGGTTCCTGCTCTCTTTTCATATCAATTGGGATGCATCTACATCAGCGTTTTGGTTTTGATCATAGTTGTGCTTTAAATGAATGTCCCTCTTTTCCCCATTTACCCCACTTGGTTTGCATCATGAGGTGGCTGTAGGAACACGTGGCCTAGATCCTTCCGGATGAAATTCACCCAAACGATGTTCTCCAGCTGTCAGTCACCCTAGCTCTAGCCTGGTTGTAAGGACTGAAGCAGAACTCATTTTAAATGTGTATTTGTTGGTGCAAAGAAGACTTGTTTTAGTCTACAAATGTTCTTGTGGTGCACCGCTTTGTTGGGTAACGTGGGCAGAGCCTTAAGATTCAGTGCTGCTCTCCACGTGCTGCGTTGCACCCAGAGGAGCAGAGGGAGGGCAGCGAAATGGTCTCCTTTGCCAGTCGCTCATGGGTAACAGCAGTCGGCGTAACATGGCACCGCCTCTGCAGCAGTACTGGGAATGAGGAGTTGCAGACTGAAATGGTTTCAGGAATGGTTTTGGATGCGTTCTTTTCTTCTCAAGCCATCTGAACCTGAATTGATACCAAGGATGATACCTGCGTTGCTTATTATCTGTGTTGAACCTTGGTTGGAGCTGCGCAACAGCAAAAAATGATTGGTGGCTACTTCTTAATTTTGTTGAAGCTGAAGACATATATAGTGGCAGGATCCTGCTTAGCAGTGGAGCTGTTGCCCTGCAAAGCTCAGCGAAGCACTGCCGGCTCCCCTGCACCCCTGCCCTGCCCCTGCGCTCTGCCAGCCCACGTCCTGAGCTCTGACCTTGCCTGTGCCGCTCCGTGGGTTGTGATGGGAACCGGTTTGGGGCAGGGACTTTCTGCGCCCGCATGAGGTGAGCATCACCAGCCGGTGTCACGGGGGCGTTACATGGGACAGCGTGGTACCGCTGGTGGCTGAGTCCCAGATAAACCTCTGGAGCAGTCCTGGTGGTTACACATCAGTGTGGGGATACAGTTCCACATTTACTGGCATAGGGGAGCAGCTGCTGAGCTGTCCTTAATCCCATCTCTTCCTCCCTCGCCACAGCGTGAGCTCCACATGTGTTCTCAATGCCTCTGGGCAACCTCTGTGCTGCCCCTTGCCCCCAGCTGCCAGATTTGGKGAGTGGGAGACTGGTAGTGCGGTGCCAGGGATGCAGGCAGTGCTGGGCTGGGGGAAGGAGCCGGGGGATGGAGGCCAGGCCCTCATCCCCTCTCAGGAGCTGCCTCTCTCCGCGGAGCCTGTCCTTTTAAATGCTCTTTTTTTCATTGTCAGCAGTCTTGAACCATTTGGGATTAACAGGTTGGTAAATTGTTACGGGCTTGAACCAAAGACTTTTTGGGTGATGCTGGTGACAGTCAAAGCCAGTGCTGACAGCTAACCACAAAGTGAGTGGCTCAACTCTGACGGGAAGTCGCTGGCACTGAGTCTTGTGGAAAAAGCTATGTAGAATGTGCTCATGAAATTGTAACGAACCCTTTTAAAATCATTTGTTTCGGTCCTGTTGTCTGAATCGGAAGACAGGTTTTATATATAATCATATAGCTGTGAAAAGTGTTTTATTCATTTTGTTATGAAGCCACTAACATTTCTGAGGGTGGAATCCTCACTGGTCCGTTAGTAGGAGGTTTCTAGTTCTGGATATCGAATTCTCAGTTTTATTGTTACAATATATGAAAATATTTGAAGAGCATCCTGAGATTCAAGAGTAACTTGAAGAGTAAAATTCAATTGTAATTATTACGGTTAAATATCGTAATATATATGGTGCGTACAGGTGTAGAGACCTCAGGGAGGAGGATTCCTGGGTGAGATGGTCTCCCAGGTACATCTGCCCAGGAGACGCTTCTGTCCTAGTGCAGGTGCCCGCTGGCAATTGGGAGGAACTGATAACTTCTCTTGCTTCTGTGTTGACAGAGCTCACTGTCATATATGATGATAATGATTTGCCTCATTTTTGGTGGTAAGGCAAACCAGTGTTTTTAGGTGATATGGGGACACTGCAGGAAATGCTAGTATTGCTGTTGCCTATTTCATCCTTGTTACATGGCTGGATGGAGAACAGTATCTTCAGGTACAGACTGGTACCTTTCTTAAATGGTAAACTTTCGTTAAGGAGATGGCCACTCTTGTCTATAAAAGCCAGGCTAATATCAACGCACGCTTAAACTAATCAAGCCAAAATAAACTTACGGGGTAGCCTTCTGCTTCTTTCTTAGAATTGCTAGGCTTTTTATTTGTTTGAATACTAGTAGACACAGACATCCTCACTATGTTTCTTGCATAGACCTGTGCATTAGTGCACTCACATTTTTAAATGTACGTTCATTATTTTAAAATTTAGTTTCTGTTTTGTTCCCCAAGGCACATAATGATCATTTGATTCAAGAAGTAAACAAGAACTTTGCCAAAGAGGTAAGCTTTAGCCGATACACTTGTTATTAATCGTGAGCTACTTGCCTTTGGTAATTATAAGTGTTTTCTTTTGGCAGGTTGGTCTACGTGTTATTCACATCTGTCTCCCTGAAGRCAGCAGCAAGGATGAGGTAACTGCAGTACCTGAAGGACTCTTCCTTTTTCGCATTCATCATAAACTTGTATTTATTGCTGACATTCATTATGACTTTGAACTGGTCTCTATTAACTCAAATTAGGGTTGGGACTGCCTTAGTTGAAGTAGCAAGCATTATCCCCCTATTGGCAAGCGTGGGAAAAAAGGGAATTAATGGGCTTRTCTGCTGTCCCCTGCCAAGCTGAGGCAGAATCAGCAGAGTAATGTTTTGTTTTCATGTCTGGTATTTAACTGCAGCGTCCCCTCATACCAGCACGGGTATCCTATCTCCCACAGTTGCTCTTGTGACTGTACTTGATTCTTGCCCAAGTTATTCAGGGAAATTAAAGATTAATTGGTTTAGAGGGGGAGGGGGTTGAATTTATTTGCCTGTTTATTGATCTTGTAATGCTTAAAGTGTGTATTAAAAAAATCATCCACCCCAAATCACTAGAGGGCTGAATTCTTACCTTGTCGAAGGCATCAGGTTGGAGGCACAGCACTACTATCAAGTAGGTTTTAAATATAGCAAACCATATTAATATACATGGCCCTGAGGCATCTGAAAGTAAAAACAGCAAAGGAATGTGTAGTAAAAGATGCCACTGTTCCCAGCTGGCCGCCTTGTGCTTGGCAAGTTTTAATAATCCTGCAGGCTTGTGGGTTTTGTGTACTGTTTTGTATTTGGTACACTTTGTTTTTAAAATGTTACTGGCTTGCAGTGTAATCTCAAGAACAGCTTCCAGGAACATCGAGAGGAGCTTACTGTGAAGAATTTTAGGAGTCTGGTTTTGTGGATGATGAATCCACATTTAAGAAGGGTGGGCTTTTGAAATGAAGATCAAATACACTTTGCTGTTGGTAAATGCGTTTTATCTGCTGAGTTACACAGTAGGAAATAGGTAAAATACAGCGTGTATGCAGCATATCTTAGGAAGTGGCTGAGCTGCGTATGTAAAGAGAAGAGCAGGGTATTCTTGTTATTTGAAGAAAGTTACTTTCAATAACGTTCATAAGGCTTTGCTTACCTTCCTGCTTAGTCACTATGACAAAGGGTTTTTTCATCTGTTAAAATCCACATGCTAGCTTGCATTCCCTGGTTTGGGAAGGTGGGAGGGATTTCAATACCATGCACTTTTTGTTCTGCCGTAACTGCCTGTGTACAGTAAAGGCAAGTTAATACAAGATTGCTTTAGCCTGCATGAGTTGTAAGTATTTTAAATGCTGTGATGATGGAAAGCTGAATTAAAGTAAAATGTAATGAAAATTGAAAACTGAATTATTTTCCCAGGAAGCAGGAATATAGTTCAAAGTTCATTAGATTCAGGRTGTTTATGAACTATGTTTCCTTTAATTGCTGTGTAGGCCCCAAACATTTTGTAGCATCTCAGGATTTTTTGAGCAAAATGTGGATGTTTTCTCATCCATATTCTGGTATATACACTCATCCTTACTTTTTATTAGAATGTATACCAGCCCTATTGCTGTCAAATGGCACAGGGTCTTAATTTATATGCCTGTTTCTGTCTCAGAAGTCAGCAAACTAAAGGGGCATTTCTATACCAGTGACATGTTTGTATAATCTTTGTTAACATGAACGTAGCATGTTCTCTTGGTTCAGAGTTGCAGACGGTCTAACCCCTACCAAATTCCCCTAGCTTAATGTCAATTGCGTATCAAGTGTTTGGGCAATAATGTTCACAATTATATTGAACAGTTTACATGAAAACCATTTTAGGAAGGCATGGTATCRGCTAAGGAAAAAAACACAGTCATTTTCTGTTGGGTATTAATCCAATTAGATTATACAGCTTTGTGGTGATTGCACACTGATTTTATTTATGTGATGGAAAGACATGCTTACATGACATTTCTCACATGAGGAAACTTCAGCATGTTTTATTCCATTGTATTCTTCATGGTCACAGCAGGATAGCATATATCACTATGGATCAGCGTTGCACTTTAGAGATGAAGCAATCAAGGGTAGGTAGTACAGTCTTGGATGTCAAATATGACCAATTATAAAACATATGAACTCGCATCTGGTTCAGTACTTGAAATTCATACACTTTTGTGCAGTGCCTTTTCAAAATAACAATTCTTCACAAGATGACTGTCAGCTCTTAGGATCTGGTGTTTTGAAAAGGAAAATCGGTAACAATATATACTGGTTCAATAAAATGGATTTTCTCTTGTAGAATTGGTTTTCCCAGCGTTACAACTTTTTGTTCATGTTCTGTGTTGGGATGCGATCTGGTCCTATTTTGAACTGTGTTTTAACCAAGGCTTCTTATTTCTAAAAGCATCTTCTGAAGCCATTACAGTGTCAAGCTTTTGCTGAGATTTGGAATGGTGAAAGACAAAATGCTTTTGGCAGCGTACTGTCACGTAATATGTGTTGGCTTTGCAAAATGTTTAGAATAGCATCAAGGTGGCTTGATTTGGTAAGCCATGGAAATAGAAAACAAGGAAAGCGGGTTATTGCTTTTTCATTTAGAAGTTGCAGTAATATGTGAGGGAAGCAAAAGTGGCCATAAGGTAGTTTTAAAATATAGGTTTTAGATTCTTCTTTTGTCTGTTGTTCTGATCTTTAATGCTTTTTATTAACTTCCTAGATTGTCGATGAAATCTTGAGACTTAATGAGGATCCTAATGTGCAGGGCCTTGCCCTTGATCTCCCAGAAAGCTTATATAGCAGTAAGGTATTAAACGCTGTGAAACCAGAGAAGGATGTGGATGGGTAAGTGAAGCACTGAGAAATAATATTAGTGGACACAAGGCTGATGGCTTTGCAAAATCAATTTTCCCCTGTGCTTTTCATTAATGGATTCCTCAGTCAATGTGTCTAGCTGTGCTATTGAGCAGAGGTAAAAGATGCCGCTGAATCAATGAGAAGTCTTTTGCTGAAGTCATTTTGATCGTTATCTTTTTAATCTTTCTATACTGTATATTCAGGACATGGTCTTCTCAAAGAAATCAAAAACGAAGTTCTGATTTACTGATGATACTTAAGGTATTTCAGTACTTCAGTAATACAAATGGTAGTCACAAAGTACTGAACACAAACCCCAAAATTTTCACAAGAAGGATTGGTGGAAAAGTTGCAGAGAAGGTTTTAACTTCCTTACAGCACTCTCTTGTGGTGGGAGAGTAGGCTGTCATAGTGTGGACCCATTAGCACAACTTTCCAATCAGTCTTGAGTTGCACTGCTCTGCGCTCTGGAGAGTCCACTGGCATAATTTAGGCGTCTGGTTTACCATTTTGCTGCGCTTGCAGCCTTCTTGCTCTCAACTGCAGACTGTTACCCATTTTTATTATTTTGTTTTTCTTTTTTTCCTCTCCTTTTTTTTTCACGTCAGGAAAAAAATCTGAAAATCTTGCAAATTAGTTACCTTTCCATTATCTGGAGTACTGGAGATTGACAGACCAATGGAAAATTCAGGGCATCCTTGCGTATGAGAGAGAACGCGGTGCGGCGCGGGCACACCTGAGTTCCCCCCAGCAAGGCAGCCTGAGCCCAGAAGGATGTGTTGCCTCTGGCTCAGCTTGGCTCTGGCAGCGCTGGTCTGGTTCTGCTGCAGCCGCTGAGGTGTTTTGGCCCAATGTGCTGTGGGTAGCCCACCGCGACGAGTCAAGAGCTGCCTGTGTGTCATGGGCTCGTCTTGTGCTAACTCACAGATCCCTTTCCTGGCCTCTGTTGAGGCCCAGTGTTTGTCTAACTGGGATGTGGGATGATACAAATTAGCCACAGTACATGACTTATCAAAGGATTTGCTTTTATGAGACATGTTTGCTCTTGGGATTAGCTGTTAGCCATGTTACAAGCTTTACTGAGGATTTATGTTTCACAAACTCTTTTGTTTTTCTTTGCCGTATTTTTCCACTGCAGATTATCTGATGTAAACCTAGGACGCTTGGTACGTGGCGATGCCTGTGACTGTCTAGTTCCTCCTACAGCATGTGCTGTGATGGAGCTGCTTGAAGACTTAGGTGAGACCTTCTATCATTATTATTACATTAGTTTTAGCCTAACTAATTTTTTCAGTTTTAGTCCTGACTGAGAGACAAATATAATCTCACCTTGTTGTGTTTTCTGGTTTGTGTTGTTTTCTGACCCGACATATATTTGTCTCCTGCTAGTGAGGAACCTCAGTGAGATCTGGAGGTAATATTTGCAGAAATGGGTTTCAGTCCTATGGATTTTGGAGATTAGGCAGGGATTACCTGCCATCAGCAGATTAAATAATCTCACTGAAGCCACCTGAGACATCTGAGTCTTCAAAACCGAAAATACAAACATCACTTAGGGATTTCACTTGAAATTTTGGTTAGTGTGAACAGCTGGAGAAATCCAGGTGTGCCTGTAARTAACTGCTGAGCAAATCTTTTGGTTTGGGTTGTATTGTGTAAATGCTAACATCGAAATGGCAGATTTAAACAAGTGGCGTGAACAAGTGTGTGAGGACGCTGTTAGTGTAAGGCAGCGTTTCAGAAGTAGACTCTCTTACAGTGATTCGTAATTGTTGAGACAAGGATTTCTGTAACAGAACTGTAAACAGGGGGTCAAATGTACTTAGTAACAAATATGGATGAAAGGATTTGTGCGAATAAAATACCAGAAAACCAGAAGAGCAGTATTTGCTTAATAGAATTAGAGAGTCGCCAGGAAACAACTTAAAACCTGTGGTTTCTCTGACTGCATGGGCCCCGAAAGAGTTGCCCGTAATGCCACAGCCGCTGCGGCTGTGCAGGCACACGGCGCTATCCTGTCGCGAGCCGCTTTGCTGGCTCTTCTGGAGGGCTTTGGTAGCGAGTGGCCTGGTAAAGGTGGGGAGTTCACCTGGACGCTCTGGCTCTCTGGCCCGGCGGAGCCTGGTGCTAGCGCCTTTGCAGCCGAGGGCGGCTGAACGACTTGCCTTGTCTCGCGCAGGTGGGAAGACAGTGCTGCTGGTGGGAGCCGGCGGGGCGGTGGGCGCCGCCTTGCAGTGCATGCTGCAGAGGGAGGGAGCGGCGACCCTGAGCTGCCGGTGGAAAGCCCCTCAGCTGCAGGCCAAGGTGAGCACTCTTCTGTCTTCCCGGTGCCCGGGGGTCATCCTGCGTCCCCGCCGGCCGCCCGCGTGGCACTGCTCCCCCCTGCTGCCATTCCTGAGAGGGAGGCTCGTCATTTCACTCACGGGTGGCACTGGAGCTCGCAAGTAGCCAGCGTGGGTTAGGATCTTTTCTCTTCTCCCTTCTGCTTGCTCAGAAACGGTGCTCAGGCAAACAGGGGCCTCCACCAGAACATTACAGATGGAGCAGCAGCTGCTATAACTTCGTTATTTTGCACTGGTAGCCGTGAGAGAAAGAATTCACAGGTACAGGTTAACACAAGTGCGTTAGGTCTCCCTTTTTCTTTCCCTCAGTGCGAGAGAGATGCCCGCTTTCTCTTTGTCCTGTGATATACTCATCTGTATGAAATTACTTTCATTGAATTTGTGTCTTAAAGGTTTGCAAATGCTGCCTCTCTTGGGACAAGGAGGATCACAGTCTTTATCTTTGAAGAGAACTGTAAAAGGATGCAGAGAAATTCAGGAACCTTAATTCGAAGGATTTCATTTACATGGTCTTCCTGGTTGCTTTTTGCAGAGCTTTTAGCAACAACTTAGAAGTTGGTACAACTTCCTGTCAAACTTCCCGGTTTGTTCCTTAATCCCAAATTTCATAGAATAATACAACTGGGAGTGTGTTGTCCTTTGGGCATGTGCAGAGGGGTTCCTCTTCAGTCCGCAGCACAGACCCCAGGTGTTAGCTGTAGAAGAGATGCACATGACTGCAGCGGCTGTTTCCAAGTGGTAGGGGTGAGGTGCAAGGGGCAGCTCTTGTGTTTTATTTGACAGCACGTGCCACGAGGTGGCAGCCAATGCAAAATGATAGTGTCAAACCGCTGGGTTTTGGAGGCAAGGACAGGAGGAGGAAATAAGTTTAAGCAGCTGTGATAAGTTAGAAAGTTCTCTGGCAAACCTGTGTTTTTACAGCTGCGGATGTTTTTGTCAGGCTTGTCTCGGCTCTGTGCTTTAAGTGACTGACAGCACTTGGGAAACATATGCCTCTCTCAGAGATGGGAGCACTGTGAACTTAATACTAGCCATGTCTCATTCTTTAATTATTTCTCATTGCTTGGGGTTGTGCTAGAGGACTGCTTTGGGCTGGATGGTGGGTCACAGGGTGGCCAGAGGTGTTTCCACTGGTTCACAGCAAAAGACTTGGACCAGGCCGGAGCTGCTTGTGCAGTGCTGTCGATATGCTGGAGAGAGATCTGTTTCCTTCCATCCAGATGCTTTCCCATAATCATGCTTTGCTTTTTGGCATTCCCCGTAGCTTACCTCTCGCAGCAGGTCACTGATGGGAAACAGAATAGGAGGCCTAAGCAGGAGGCAGTTTGAGGCTTTGCACATCAGTCTTCCCAAGTTCATTTTAACTTTTGGCAGTAAAGGAGTTTCTGCTTTGCCTGGAGGGCTAATCAGCAGAGCTCGGAGGAGACCTACCTTCCTCGTCTGTAAGCCTGGAGCAGCTTGTCACCAGTAACCCTCAGAGCGCTGCTGAACCTGGCTGGATGTAACTCTGTTATAGTTAACCCTAGCTCCTAGATAAAATCTAATGCATGCAGGGAAAACTGTCCTGTTTCATATTCCCAGAAGACAGAGAGTCAGAAACCAAGCACAGATTTCCTACTGGACAACGAGGCACTGCTGTCTTGTGGCAACCTGTATTTGAAGTACAGCATTGTTAGATAACATGATTACAGCCGATGATACGAATTTATTTTCTCTTCCTCGTTCAAAACRCTGATCAACTAAAAACAGTTTAAAGGCTCACAAGGCTTCTTCTCTTGAGTTTTTTTTATTCGAATTTCAAGTAAGAAAATGTGTTAGTCGATGTCGAGGTTTTTCCAAGACTTGGAAGAATTAATTCATGTTTTGTTTTTACTGCGCAATACACTGACTTTAGACATGGCTACACACTTTTTCTCCTTCCTCTGAATGTGGTACCTCTACAGTAACAGTCCGTGTGCTGTTGTTTGGAAGTATAACCTACAGTAGCATAATATCTTCACTTAAAAAGTGAGGGATGAACTTACGAAGAGTGTGAGCTTTTTATTGGGATGCGTTTGTTTTGCAATATATAGCAGGAAAGGAAAAATTGAGCTTAGGGGTAGGTGTACCTTATTTGTCTTAATCCATTGGCCAGGCCCATTTGCACTGAAGCACTAATCCCAAACTTAATGATGTAATGCCTTTCTTAAGCGGGTACTACATTACCTTTGATTAGCTCTGCTGATTTGTTCTTCTTTTTAAAGGACAGCGTAACAACAAGTGTTTTCTTCAGAAATTCTATTGATTTAAATGAGACACACCACACTAAGGTTGTAGGTTTTATTGGATCAGGTTTTGTATTGCTGTGGACTTGTTATTGCTTCTTTTACTCATGCACTTTTGCAAAAATATTTTGAAAATGATCAAGAGGAAGGTATGTTTTAGTCCACCTTAGGAAAAGTCTAACAATGTGGAGGTGGCTCTGCTGACAAACAGCATAATACCATCTACCATCTGACTTAGTGTGCTCCTTTAAAGCAAGTCTTTTCTGTCCTATGGCAGGAAAAGGGAATAAAATAAATAATGGTACATTTTAATTTCCTTGCTTTGACCTGCATGAATAATGGACACACCTTGCCTGTTCTTTTCCCTCCCCACTTCATGTTTTGCTAAGGTGAACAGATTATTAATGTTTCTTTTTCTTCCATTTTGGGTTTGCTTGACTTTAGTTATTAAAAATAATCATCATGGCACAGCTGAGCCATGTCCTTCAACACTCTTGAGGTTCCTGGGTTTTCAAATAAAATCACAAATGAAAGCAAGCAGTATATTTCAGAAGGTTCTGGCACAGCTGTGCATAGTTGCCATGAAGAAACGCTGTTCTTTTTGCATTGATGTGTTGGATGTACAATAAATTATGAAGTAAGAGATAACGACTTGAGCATTTCGGTGGAAATAATCAAGATGTTATCATTCTGTTAAGCTTTGTGTAGAAGACTCTTCAAAGCACAATCACTGCAGACTGCCTGAAGAATGACCTAGTGACATACTTTCAGGAACATCTCACTTGTTGTCATTTAAAAACGGGACTACCCAAAAGTCACTTCAGCATTACAGATGAAGAATGGGAACTGACGTGCTTAATCCTTTATTATGTTAGAATTAGACTTTCTAGTTTGAAAGGAGTTATCAAATAGATTCAAATTGAAAAATACAGATTATTTTCTTGCCAAAACATACTTAGTACCTATGAGGAAATTGAATTTCATTTCAGTCGTCTAAATTCAGTCAGTCATGATTTCAGCACATCATCTTACATGTAGTCTGTAGGTGAACCACATTATGCCTGTTTTAAGAGAGCTGCTATCCTACAATTTTCTTGTAAAAGAACTGAAAAATCAGCCTGTCTAGGTATAATTAGGAATGGAACACTTGTTTGTAAAAGCCTGGTTGAGAAGTAGGAGAGTGGTTCAGCTGGAGTGCATGAATGGGAGGTTCCTTTTCAGGTTGGATAAGAACCTCTTTTGGCCACAGTCTGCTTTTCCTTAGAGCCAACACTTCAGCTTCAGACTATTAGACATCTCTTAGTCATTTGCTGTCCTGTTTTTGCTGTCTTGATAAGACCAAGAGTCTTGGTACTAGCAGAAAAATACATTTYGTATCGTGAGCATGAAAGAACATGAGACCAGGTATATGGATCCCATAAAAGGAGAGGAGAGGGAGGCTGCGTGAGAGTTGCTAATGATGATGCTGTAGACAAAGGATTTCTGCTTCAACATTTTATGTGTGTCGTATCTGTTCCTTGCAATTTGAAATTTATCTCCCAGCCTGTGAGCTAGGGGAACAGTTCCTAAAGCATGCATCACAGAGGTAGGCTTGAGCCCATAGTGCAGATGTGGACCTAATTTTCACATGCACTGTGTAGGGCAAGTGCATTCAGGCCGATGTGGTAGGGAAGGGGCTGTCGATGTCTGGGCAAGAAGACAGTAGCAGGGAGCTGGTGGCTGCCCGCTGCAGCTCATCCCTGAGGACCGCGGCCAGGGGGGAGGGATCGGAGCAGACCCTGCATAGTTGTCCCACTGGGTTGCCAATGATTTGCAAACCTTGAACTTCCCGAGGTAGAGATGGAACTGGAAGAAACCATGTAAGGAGAACATGCCTGGGTGGAAAAAGTACCTGAAACTAGTCATTGACATAAAAAATCTTCAAGATTTCAGAAAGTAATTAGAATTGCTGTGATTGAAGTGGAACTTGATCTGTAAAATGATTTTTTTTTTCATAAGGAGAGTTGCAAAAAAGCTTTGAATCAGGTTCTTATTCCTCATCCCATCTCTTAAATTTTAGATGGCCTAACTTCAGACCCAGGAAACTGAGGGCTTTTACATTTCAAATATTAATTTCAAATATTTTGTTCTTTGAKCATGTACTTAAAAATGGCTTTTGTAGCGGTCAGTTTTAACTATGGGGAAATGAAATTTTTATGCAGGCTTCATTGCAAAATGGGTTTTCAGTTATCTGGAATATACAGCTACTTTGTACCATTATCATTAAATACTTGGCAGGAAGGTCTGTATTGTTGTTTTAACATTTGATGTTTTGTCTTGGGAATGGGTGGTGCTTCTTAATCTGCTTCTACTTAAATCTTGGTGGAGAGAGCCATATTTTGTTATGAGGTAAGGTTTCAGATTATTTATTGGCATAGCTCTTCCCAACTGAAAAAATATTTACCAGTGAGAAGGCAGGGTACTACTCGAGTATTAGCTTACTTTGTCTTCAGCCTATTGCCTAGTGCATTGGGGGTGGTTTGGCATGATGCTCGTCGTTCCTTCCTCTAGCCTGCCTGGTGGGACGCAGCCTTGCTGTCCAGGGAGCACCGGGCAGTCGGTCGCCCTGCAGCCGCACATTCCCCCTCGTGGGCATCTCCTCGACCTTCTGGCTATGGCTGCCTGCAGCATCTGGTTCCTGTCAGATGCGTCCTCTGTCCGGGGACTGTGTGGTGCGTTTGCTAGGGAGGTTGGATGTGATGATTTCATAGGTCTTTTCCATTTCTAACATCTGTGATGTGTTTCTGATGTAGGTGATAAGCCTGCACATGCCTCCCAAGGCTTGCTGCTTGCTTTAGTGATTTACAGGCAGTCAAAAGAGTAGGTTATGGCAAGAGAGGAAAAAAAACGGGAGGCATGGGCACAACTTCTTGCGAGTGAAACCAAAATGCCCTGATGGAGATCACATAAATCTCTTCCAAGGACCCCTAGGATTCTGTAAAAAACTATTTTGCTTTCAGTGGACTCACTCTCCCAGTCAAACAAGTTTCTGGGTATAATTTTTTTAAAATACTCACAGGGGAAAAAATTCTATAAAGTGTTTGTGATATATACTTTATTGACTCTCCAGGAACTTTTTCAATAGTTGCACATGAAATACTTGCTTATAGCAAGAGAGTTGCAATTGTATCTGTGYCTTTTTTTTTTTTCTTTACATTTACTTTTTTTGTGAAATAAGGAAAAAGAAATCATGGTGGGGAAGGCTCTGAGATCAGTGTGTCTTCAACCTGTAGGACAACCGTTTGCTGCCATGTGATACAACTTTTTTCATGGAGGAGGTGGGGTGGGGCAATGAGATGAAAGGTTCAGCTGGTTTTCTGAGATATTTATGGGTATGTGCAACATTAGCCATCTGAACTAGTGTTAACATTGGCTACAAAAATGATTGTGTTCAGCTGTTAAGAACATTTTTGAACATTATGATCGGTAGTCATAGAGATGAATATTTGGTCAGGTCAGTTGTCTTCTGGCATTATAGTTACATTGGATCAATTCTGTCATAAGTRTGTTGGCTGAACGTTTGTCAAAATTATTACTTGTTGCATACAGCTCTCAACTGCTTCATAGTTTCATGATGCTAAGTGCTGTGCAAAGCTCTTAGTCCTTGTCCCAAAGGCTTTGCATGAGATGTCATACCTGACTTTCAGTACATGAATTATAACTGCTAGAATGTGAATCATTATTTTGCTACAGAAAAGACTGGATTCATGTAACTGAGAATAATCACTGTTTTTCTCTGTGTTGGTGATGTTGACTGTTATGGCAGAGGCTGCATCCTTGTGCGGGGCAAAGTGTGTCTTCAACAAGGCATTGCAGCATCTTTTTATCCAAATTTGCTTGCAGATTCCTCAGTATGATTTCACCTGACGCTGGTCAAGCATTATGACTTATGTGGCCTTCTAGGAGTGGCATGTAAGTTGATATTCGCACCAGACGCAGGAGTGTAAGCAATTTGGATAAGGCTGAATGACTGTTGAGACTGTACATTTGCAGGCAATCATAGGAGTGTTGCAGGACTTCTGACTGAAGCCTGAATCAGCTCATTGCATTRGCCATTTGTCAAGCAAGTAAATCTTCTCCCACACGTTTGGCTTTGTTTCTGCAAGTGGATCTCTAAGGAGGGTTAGGCCATCCTTGTATCCTCTGAGGGGAAGATGGAGCTTTTTTAGCTTTCTGCCTTTTCTGCCACAGTTATGCTCTTCTCCACTCCTGGATGCTCAGCTGTGCCAAAAACCTGCTATCCTGACAGGATTTGTAGCTGTTCTTTCTTGGCAGGAGGGTTGGGCAGGGTTGCGTCAGAGCACTCTTGGCCAAAAAAGAAGCTGGAACGCTTGTCAGTCACAAGTCAATTCATAGAAAAGCTCGCCGAGTTTGTGACACTTGGTATTAATTTACATTTTTCAAAATATTCCCAAAATCACTGTTTCTCTGAAATAATTTTTACATTCGGGCTTGAGGCAGTGCTGTGCCCGTATTTTGCTTTTTTAGTGGATCTTTATACATCTGCCTCTGGTGCTGTCCCTTATCTCATGGTGATTCCGATAATTGGTGCAGGGCCCTGTTTCAGAGGAGGGAGGAAAGGAAGACACTTATGTCTTTGATTATATGAATTTTTGTAGTAACCATTTTTGCTCCAACATCTGTCAGGTTCAACTAAATCACAGGCACTGATTAGCAAACATGAACTGAGAAGGAAGAAAATGTTTTAATTGGTATTCTTCAAAGGCATTGATGTTTGCAGATCAGGTCATCTTGCATTCCTGTCAGCTGGCCTGGTTTTCTACTGTCAGATAATCTGACTGTACTCTTCATAATTGCCTATTTACTGTCTTTCAACCCTTCTCTTTCTTAAGTCTCTCCAAGTTATCTTGTTGGACAGGACTTTGGAGAATGACAGGGCTTTTTCTTTGGAAGTATGTAATCCCCATTAAATATTATTGGTGCTGACTCTGACCCCACTTGCTTGATTTCACAGTTTGCTTACCTGACTTCATTTTAAATGCTGTTTTTCTTAAATTTCATGTGGGGTAAGAATCAAGCCATCAATTTGGATTTCTTTTTTTTGTTGTCTGCAAATACTTTGCTCAAAAGACTATTGCTGTATAAGTATGAATATTATAAGATGCATATTCAAGAATGTATTTCTAACATTAAATGCTTGTTTTGTTTCTGGCGGGTGTTTTGGTCTGTCCCTAGCTTCATCATGCGGATGTGGTGGTAGTTGGCAGTACAAAACCCGATGATGTTCCTGTGAGCTGGATAAAGCCTGGAACCACCATTATCAGTTGTTCTCGTGACTTGCTGTCAGGTAAGAGGCGTTAAAAGATAATAGTTCTTGAAAGTGATGTATGGCAAGTCTTTGAGATAAGTGTGTGGCATGTTGGTGACAACGCAATGTGGTTAAAAGCTACATCTTCAGGAGAGGGCCTTTAAAAGTGGATGTTTGTGTACAGGGGATGTATTCACGTGTGTCTGATGTATAAATAGGAAAAAGATGTCAGGTGAGGGAAGAAAGGCTGGAACAGATTCTTCGTACCAGGATTGTTAAATAAGTGATGATCCTATGGATTCAAAGAATTCAGAGGGAAGACTCTTGGGTCATCAGATGATCTATTATTTAGTGCTGTTTTGTACAGTGTGTTATCCTGTGACTTCTGTGGACTCACCTGGAACATGGGGAAAAGAGAAGAGGCGCAAAAATACCAACTGCAAAGTGCTGTGAAGCTGTGTGCAGAGAATGGTGCAGGAGGGAGTAGAGAAACCACGTGTAGCTAAGAACAGGCAGAATGTCTCCTGCAGTAATTACTCCTACAAAAAGAGTTTGGATTCCCCTCCCTCCACCTCCCCAGACTGGTTGGGGAAGGGGTATATGTTCATTAATTTCTCAGTTGAAAGATGCTACAGAATTTTATTAGGAATAAAACTAAGAAAGTTTCCCAGAAGTTACTCTATTCTACTGCTAGAATTGCATTTCCTGTAAAATTCCTTAAAGTCCTGTGAAGATCTCTAGATATTTTCTAGATTTTTCACACGTATATGAATTTGACTGTTCAGTGTCCAGATGGGATTATGCTGCAAATGAATAGGAAAATAAGGAAGTACATACAGGGGTAGTGTGATTGGTTAATGTGTTTTTCTAAATCTATCACAAGTGTGCTTATTGACATCTGTTGATGCAAAACTGGGGAAATGGGCATAAGGCCAAGGAAAACTAGTTGTATGGTTCTTAAACTAGGGATATTCCCTAAGGACAAATTAAGCAGACACTCTATGCAGAGCTAATGCAAGATCAGGCTCATAATAAAGCAGCTGCTGTTCCCATGCGAAGCATGGCCTTAGCAAGAGATTCCTTTCCTTTTCTTTCACGATATCCTCTTGACTTGAACACACGCTGCGGGTGTGGGAGATCTGGGTTATTGTTCACTCAACTGTCTGAAGGCATTTGGGCATCATCTTCCACCTCCCAGAACAGTGCTCTGATCCTAACGAGGATCTCAGGGGTGGGTACCAAGCCTTATCCCTTGCTGATGCTGCACAACTTGTCCAAAAATAATTCATGTTTTCTTTTTCCTAGCCTAGTGATCAGGAGACTCCTTGCATCTTTAATGCCCACTCATTTTGCATAGGGATTGTTGGATATAACTGTTAAGTATCTGTGGGGCAGGGCTTGGAGCATAGCTCTCTTCAGCAGTGTCATGGTTTAACCCCAGCCAGCAACTAAGCACCACCCAGCCGCTCGCTCACTCCCCCCCGGTGGGATGGGGGAGAGAATTGGAAGGGTAAAAGTGAGAAAACTCATGGGGTGAGATAAAGACAGCTCAATAGGTAAAGCAAAAGCCGCGCACGCAAGCAAAGCAAAACAAGGAATTCATTCACTACTTCCCATCGGCAGGCAGATGTTCAGCCATCTCCAGGAAAGCAGGGCTCCATCACGGATAACGGTTACTTGAGAAGACAAATGCCATCACTCCGAATGTCCCCCCTTCCTTCTTCTTCCCCCAGCTTTATATGCTGAGCATGACGTCATATGGTATGGAATATCCCTTTGGCCAGTTGGGTCAGCTGTCCTGGCTATGCTCCCTCCCAGCTTCTTGTGCACCTGGCAGAGCATGGGAAGCTGAAAAGTCCTTGGCTAGTGTAAACACTACTTAGCAACAACTAAAACATCAGTGTGTTATCAACATTCTTCTCATACTAAATCCAAAACACAGCACTATACCAACTACTAGGAAGAAAATTAACTCTATCCCAGCCGAAACCAGGACAAGCAGGTACCCAACCTACTAGTATAACATACTGTTATATGAAGGAGGAATGGGGGAGAAAGGGAAAGGGGCAGAGAAGAGAGGGAATGGTGGTACRGCAGTAGCACCTATAAATAAATAAATGAAAAGGAATGGCCCCTCCTTGTTTTATTCCTTCTAAGCAGAAACCTCTTAGGTGTCGGACTCGAGGTAGAGGTGAAGGTCTATGAAGGCAGGATGGGGGTAAGCCAATTCTTGCAGTTTGAGTGGGCACTGCTAGTGACTGAACTCTCCCAGCTCTGTGTGTGGCCTGGTGCAAGTCCCGCTTTCAGATACCTAGTTCTCTCCTTCCATTGCAGAGGGAGTCTGGGTCTTCAGAGACCTAAAAGTTATGCAGTATAACTGCATGCCATTTCTTGAGACTTAAGTATTTTCATGCCTTAGTTGCTCTATAGAACTATAGATAATATTAGTGTTTCCCTTCCCTAAAAGAGTGCTGTTAGGAAAACTGCATTAAAACATTTGAGTGGTGTTCACGTATCACAGCAACATTCATTCTTAAGGCAGGAAACGTAAGATTTGGCATAAGCATATAGATTTCTTTGCATTTTTCAAGTTGTAGCAGTGGGCTGTGCTAAGTACAGCATTTCTTTGGAAAGGCAGCATGAGATTTTTAGCAAGATAATTTAAATAGAACTTATCTACCAAATGTCCATCTGTCTTTATGGTTATGCTTTTGAGATTGTCAGAATCTTGGAGAAACTCCGAAAAAATAGCAGAAATGCATTTTAGCAGCTTTAAAAAATGCTGGCCTCAAGACTTACTAGAGAGGTACATGAAACACAGGTGTCTTTTTGACAGGAAGAAAGCACTTAGTTTAATTGCAAGATATTTATTAAAAGCCTATTGTGGAGCAGTCGTGACCTTGGAGAAACCACTGAGTCTTACAACTGACTCTTCACTTTCAATATGTGGTGGAATCTGGCTGAGGTGCTTGGAAATTGTTCTGGGTTTTTTCTTGCTTTAGAAATGTCCAGCTTAACATCTGTGGGGTCACAGGAGCTAAATGAAGCCTGAAAGCAACAAGGGCCGTGAAATAACTTTTATTCCTGCTAGATGATGGCTAGATTTCTATCTTATGTAGGTATACATGTAGTCTAACACACTCACGTGTTTTAAAAGCACTCAAAATTTGCAAGGACGTAACTGAATTGGGCATCTGTAATGATGTAAGCCAGGAGAGTAGAGCTAAAAGTGCCTGCTCCAAAGTGACAGAATTCTTTTTCAAGTATTYTTTTAATCTGATCAAAGATTTTTAAACTATCACAATTTTAAAACATTCTACAATTTCTAGCAGTGCAACATCTTATTCTGCTGCACTAATGATTTTGGAATCACATGAGTGCTGGTAGTGTCTTGCAGGAAAATACTTTGTGTAAATGTATAGAAATGAAAATCAAGTTTCTGAACAAAACTGAAGGATGCCGAAATTATTTGGGATTTGATGCCCAACTCCTTTGGGGTCACTTGAAAGCTGAAGCCCATATGGTTTAAGTACGTTAGTGGGAAATTCAACCATTTCTCCACCTCTTCTCTATTCTAAGCTGCCTGAGCAGACAGGTAGTGCATGATAGCAACTCTTGCCCATCTGCACAACAGGGTACAAAGATGGGTGGATGGTCCTTCATTAGGGTGAGTCAGAGGAGGGAGCACAATGTCTGCAGTTCAGCTGATCATCTGGCCATAATCCAAAGCAGACAGTGCTATTCCRTCTCCCATCTGGAAAATTTATCCTGAGAGCTGTTGCAATCCTGTGATTGTCTTGCTAGCTCATGTGTGCATGACTTTCACCTCTAGCTTCACCTTCACTCCTGTAAAAGCCTGGTTAGTCATTTGTGGGGTGAGTGTGTAGCATAGGCAGCCTGAGAGAAGTAGTTTATTGAAGGGAAATGTCTAATTCTGATACGTATTTACACACATGCTAGCTCTGCCCTGATAAAGAACTCATATTAAGCCAAATAACATAAAAAGTTGAAATGTTTCTCTGAAGCACAGCTGTCTGAAAGGGGATTTTAAACTTCATTCTTCCTACTTCATTTGTCTCTTTGGCAGCTCTCCCAGCCTGGTCTCAAAGCAACAACAGTCAACTTATGACTGTGATAGACTGTTCCAGTAAAACTCCTCTGTCTGAGTCTAAAACTGAGCATCTCCAGAAGATTTTTTTTTTTTTTTTTTTTTTTTTTTAAATGGCAAGCGTTAATGCAAATAGAAGGACTTTTCAGACACTTTCTTAATTAGAGTTCAATGTCAGGACTGTCACCTTCTGCTTGGTTAGCTTTGTCACTGACGCATAGATGCCTGCTGGCAAGAAAGTTTGAGAAAGGATTAGAAAACATACTGAGTGAGGCTGAGGGTATCTGCAGAAAGGGTCTCTTGCTCTCTCTCGGTGGTGGGTGTGAGAGAGTGGGTTGGAGCTGGGCGTGGGGTGCTGTGCTGGCTCCTCTGCACGCCTCTGCCTGCCACTCCGGCTGCAGCCTGGGGTTTCTGTGCCCTGCCACTGCCGGGACCCTTGTCCGGATGGGTAATTGTGCAAGGCAACGTGAGCGTTTTATGATCGGTACAGATGGGATGAGTAGAGTGAGAGCTTGACCAGGTCAGGGTTTGCACTTCAGTTCCCCTGTAGGGGAAAGGTTAAAGCTGTCAGCGTACAGTTGTTATTTTTTATTACAATTACATCCACGCCCTTCAGAATGCGACTAGGGCCTTGATATGCCCACAGAGACTAGGATGTGAGTTTTGGAGAAATTGTGTCTAGATAAAAGTCAATAGGCAACAACAGAACAAGCCAAAAGAAGGATTACAGGAAAATGACAAAATAATATGTTTAGTTAGGGTAGCTAATGTATGATTATTATATGATATATTGCCACTAGAAACAATTATAACTGTCTCTAAAGTTGGAGTCACTCTGAATTGTGTAGACTCTTCAGAATATCTACTTTTAATGTCACATTGATGAAGATAACTTTTGCTGCTCAAAAAATTTTGCATATTCTGATTCCAAGTTATAAATCCCATTGGATAAAATCCTATATAGTATTTTGTGATCATTTCATTGTTCTCTCTTGCTGTAATTAATGGGTGTGTGGAAAAGAAGAAAGTCTTTACCATGCTCATTTAGGTGTTCTGTTTAAAAATATATATAGCTTTTCAAATCTTCACAGCTGTCTGGCTTCCCCCCCCCCCAAGCAATTATTTGGATCCTGGAATTAATCTGTGTTTCCTTATTTTGTATTTAAGTATGTGTATGCTTCATCATATGCATGTGTGTGTTTGCGTAATTTGCTTCAGAGCATACAGTTGCTCTCCGATTTTCACACTATATCCATCCTCCAGGGTGATTTCATTTGAAGTATTAAAGAAGTCACCTATAGTCAGTGACATTGTTAAATTTCAAGTCAACATTCAGAAATTTTTTGTTTGGACATAGCTTTCAAATACACATGCTCCCACTCACAAAAGCTTTGTGATTTATTAGTGCAATACTTCTATTTTACAGAGAAACACAACTATGATCAGCAAAACCACCATGCTGCTGAAAACACCGTTGGTTCTCTCGCAATAGCAATGCGAATGCAGGTTAGTGTAACTTCAAACATTGTAAATTTGTTGCTCTTTCTGTAAGTTGTAGAAATTGCTTCTACAGTTTAGATTTTAATTTTTGTTTTGCTCTTTTGAACATCTTACCTGCCTTCCATTTTAATATCAACTCTTAATCGGTTAGTTGGGGTGAGTCATGCCTGTTACATTTAGTTAGAGAAAGGTAAATTAAAAATCAAACATGTCATAGTTCTGATGATTACAGTAAAGCTTGGCAGAAGCACTTGTATCAATAGGCTCATGTTACTTATTCTGGTAAGACAGTGAAGATTAATTATATCTGCGCATGTTTTTTGTGGCATGATGGATAGAGGGTCCAAAAGTTTGTTGTTTTATGTGGAAGCAGCATGAGTCAGTCAGTGAACAATTAATATCTTCCGTTATTTTTAAAGTGTGAGAGAATAAAAATAATTCTCCATTTTACCAGAATAAAATCTGCAAGTGCCTAATTAGTGACTTTTCTCTGCCACTTACGTGTTAATGGTCTTGTCTCTTTCTGAAATGTGGACAAACAATAGGACAGTAATAGTGCAGTGGTTGTTTTTTCTTTCATCCTAAAACTGTGAAATGGAAAGACTTTTAAGTTTGTTTTTTGTTAGCCTTTGCCATAAAAGCTATTTCAACATACTCGTGAGGTGATTTGAAATTAGTGTTCAGTATTTATGATGCAGCTGGTGTGTGCTGTTTACTTGTTTAAAAACAGAACATGGTAAAAAACACGGAGCGATGGGTCCAGTCCCAGCAGCGCAGGAAGTGGGACCTCCGCTGCTTGAAACTGCAGCCCCTCTCCCCAGTGCCCAGGTAATAAGTGGGTTTTTTAAGTTAAAAAAAAAAGAGTAGGTAAGTGTTAAATGTGACAATGAACTTTAAAAATGGTCTGTGCCTAATTATTTTTATTCTGCTTATGTGGACTACATGTTGTGCCTTTTTGTTGTATGCCTCATTGTTACCGTGTCCTTCTGTTTCCTATCAATTTTTACTTTTATGATGTGCATTGGAGCCAAGCTTTATTTAATGAAGACCTAAAGCTGGAAGGTTTCATTGAGGGAGGTAGGTGAAGCCTTGTGGCATGTTAACAGAAATACAAAATGTAAGAAGTTCCTAATTGCTAAACCCTAATGTAGGAAGGTGTTTATGGATCTAGTTAAGGCCCAGTGATTTCAGTGGCATTTGATCTTGTATTTGTTTTCTTCCCTCAGTAGAAGTACTTTTTTCTGCATTAGACTTTTAAATTCCTGTGTAGATGTGAAAAGCAGGAAGTGTCTCATAGCCAGAATCTTTTCAATCAGTCTCTGTCATTCACCTCCCAAGGCTCACGTCCAGCCCACAGGGATTTTAGGTCTGCCTTGGCACGGTTGCCGACATCTCTGACATTTAGAGCAGCCTGAGCCCTTTGGTGTATTAAAGTGCTCTGGTGTGTGTTGGTTGTGTTGGGTGACGGAGGGAGGAACCAGCGACTTGAAGTGAGGTTCTGCCATGTAGGAAAGCTTTGAAATTTTTGTGTGCTTATTGGTATGCATGCTTCTGGGCCATGCAGATGATGAAGGGACTGGAGCACCTTACATAGGAGGAAAGGTGGAGAGAGCTGAGACTGCTCAGCCTGGAGAAGAGAAGTCTCAGGAGGATCTTATCAATGTGTATAAATACAATGTATATAAATACAAGGGTACAAAGAGGACGGAGCCAGGCTCTTTTCAGTGCTGCCCAGTGACAGGACCAGAGGCAATGGGCACAAACTGAAACACAGGAGGCTCCCTTTGAACATCAGGAAACACTATTTTTACTGTGAGGGTGACCAAGCGCTGGCACAGATTGCCCAGGGAGGTTGCAGAGTCTCCCTCCTTGGAGATACTCAGAAACCACCTGGACACAGTCCTGGGCAACTAACTGGCTCTAGGTGGCCCTGCGTGAGCAGGGGGGTTGGACCAGATGACTTCCAGGGGTCACTTCCAACCTCAGCCACTCCGTGATTCTGTAATTCTGAATCCCACTGCTGTGTTTTTGGAAAGCTCTAACAAAATGTTTTCTTTCCTAAGCATTTTGATTCAGTTTTCGCTGTCCCTTAGAACAGTTTAACGGGAATGGACGCAATTGTAATTTAAAACAGGGATGCCAAAAGAATGAGTTTTCTGTTGTACCCGGGGGCGCAAGGGGGAAGAAATACTTGAGCTTTTCCTGGGTCAGCATGTAACATTTCTAAAATTAAAGCCTGAAAAATCTATCCTTAAATAATACAGTTAAAAGGTAGATTAAAGCATGGTATGTCGCGAGTGTGATGGTGAAAAAACTCTCAGAAAAAGTATTCCCAACCCTCTCTATGACATTGTGTGTTTAGTACATAAATATTTATATAATTAATATATAATGGCATATAATATAACCAGTAATAGAACTTCCATTTATTTGATAACTCTATAGCTTTATGTCTTTTTTCTTTTAAATGTAAAATAACTCATCAGATGGAAAGTATCCTGCAATAAAATGTAATCTTACAGTACTACGCCACATTGTGTGGAAACAGATGGAGTTTTCATTGAAAATGAGGCAAAGCTGCTTAAGCACTAAAACTAGGAACATCTGCTTTTTGATTTCTGAGAGATCTGGGTGTTAATTGAAGTATTTCCAAAGATCTTGGAAACGGAACGGAAGATTTTCTTACAAATATGCAGTAAAAAAAAATTCCAGCACGCAGGCTGAGTAGATGTAGAGCCTTCCCTCATCTTTTAAATTTTCCTGTATTTTGTAAATTATGACTTACCATTGTCAATGGTGGACTTCTTGCTTAACAATTCTCATTCATGCAGAAGAATCACTGTTGCACATTTCCAGCACTATTGAATAACATAACTTATTGAATAATTCTGGTATTTCCAATATAGAGAATATATTGTCAAACTAAAAGAGCTAGCTACAAATGTAGAATTCTAAATGCTAGTTATAATCAAAATCTTTCCTGTGTTTTAGAAAATACTTTTACCAGAAATAATAGACTAGACATAAGCATTTCATATGTGTTGTTTAGCCCCAGTAGTAGTTAAGGTATAAATGTCAATTAATTGTGAAATTATGCCTTTTATCACTTTATTGCGTGTGTCAGTGTGCAATCTGTCATTAAAGGGTTTCTAAGTTGTTAAAAGTCTAGTTGCCTTGAAGATTCTTGAGGGAATTTCAGATGGGAAAATAACGACAGCAATGGTTTTACCAATGGACAACTGTTAGCATCCACTGTCAATTTTACTTGACTTCTAAAAATATTTGTAACTTTATTTATCTAGAAATTCTTTACCTTTTAATTTATTTATAAGTGTACAGCTTGGTTAGTTTTGCTTCTTCCACTTTTTGCCAGTAGTGGTACCAGCAGGGTGGGGAAAGCCTCATTGTTTCTTCCAGAACTCTGAGGGGTAGGCGTTTGTGGCCCAAGAGATGAGGGAAATAGGAAGGGCTGAGATTGCTGGAGGGAGCCTTGATAGTCTGGCCTGAGATTTGAAATAGTAGCTTCTGTCTTTTAGTAAAGAGGCTGATATATTTAGTAGGAGAAAAAAAAGGCAGATTAACTTTCTGTCACATTAGTCTACATCCTTCTCCCCTTGCCAAATACATCAATTGGTTTAGTAGGAGAAAAGTCACCCTACAAATTTTCCTCCCTCTTTAAGGGACCACGCTGTCATCAACTTACCAGTATTTTTCTGGGACTCAAGTTGTTTTTATAGAGAGAGTTCAGAGTGAAAACTTTAAATATTCTTTGTCATGTGATGTTTGTAAGCCACTCCATCTTGTGGTCTCGATACATTTTTATGGCTAGTTRTGTTTGAAGAAATGCATAAGAAAACCGAAGGTACATTCTTCTATGCAAGGGGATGTGCTTAGTATGTCTTTGAAAGAAAGCAGATTCCAGGTTAGTATGTGCAATGAAATGGTCTGCAACCCAACCATTGAGTGCTGTGATTGAGTAGCTTCTTGTCCTCTAGTACTGGATTATGTCATTGGATGGATGATTTCTGGCTTTCGCTTAGCTGCTGCAGGGTGCAAAAGTAGGATACTTGGGAATTAGAATTGAATAATGGTCCCAGTTTAGGATATCCTCAAAGAATTGCAATCAATTAAGTTGGCACAAACTGATCATTTGCTGGTGGATGCAGAACAGCCAAAGTCCACACATAGAGTTGAGAT
The DNA here is from genome assembly GCA_035582835.1 of Phoebastria nigripes. Taxonomy (NCBI): domain Eukaryota; kingdom Metazoa; phylum Chordata; class Aves; order Procellariiformes; family Diomedeidae; genus Phoebastria; species Phoebastria nigripes. Next base: position 1,428,455 of record JAYKAV010001367.1, read on the forward strand.
CTGGCAGTAGTTCTGTGTTCATCTGTGGATATTTGAGGTCTTGCAGACTTTGAAAGTTCAGGACATTAGCTTTGATGCCATTGCCAGATTCTATCTTAAAAATATTGTAATCAACTGAAACTGCAGGAAGGAATTTAGCCTGGTTAGGCTGAAAGTAATTAATCTCTTGGTAATTTTTTAACTTGCTTTTGTGGTGATGTGAGCAATTCAAAGCCAAAGGAGACAACTCCTCACATCTTGTGTGCCGGGCCCTGGACGTTACTGCTGTGGGAGCTTGCAGCTGCTAAATGCTTACGTGGACATAAGGGGCAACTAGGTCAAGCTCACAAATGAAAAATCCATGAAGGAGTATTAAATCCAAAGACCCCAGGTGGTCTAGGTCAGGAATTGCAGAGACAATAGTGTCCCCCAGCCTACAGCCACCTCCCCTCACGCAGTCTACCATGTGTGCTTGCTCCATGCTTGTTCTCTTGCCTCAGCTGCCACTCACAGTCCATGCTGGAAATAGTTTATAAGCTCACTGGACTTCTGGCTTGAGCCCTGTGCATTAAACTCCTGCTATGAGGCCATTTTCAATTTAGCTGTGTTTTAGAAGTGCCTGAGTTGATCTTCAAATGCCTTGTTTCCTGTGGTGCCCTCATGGGGGAGTAGCGAGGCTTAGCTTGCTTGGCGGTACCCTCTGATGAAAGACGCTACATGCACAAGCATCAGGTTTAGCTAATGGCTCTATGTGACTGTTGGCCAAGGAATGTATGCGCTTTTTAGTAAAGTGTATGTGCTGAAATATACTGGGAGGGAGGAGAAGAAAAACAAAAACAGAAACATCCATTCCAGTGGGACATGCTTGAGCATCTAGCAGACGCGTCTCTAGCTTGATATGAAAGCATTACGTAGTATTTGGAGTCTGATTAAACAAGAGGACTCTGCGAAATTGTAACAATTAACAAACACTACACGTGATTTTCAGTGTTACATTAGGTGTTAGCTAATATTTAGGTTTGGTTAATAAAATGTGAGAGAGGATTGAAAAACTGATTACAGTAACCCCATTGTTGGAGTATTTGCTGTTGTTTTGTGCTCTGTCGTTGACCACCTAAGCTGAGAGAAATCTCCTGGCTCTTATTTGTTTTCTTTTCCAGTGATATTGAGATTTCCCGAGCACAGAGTCCAAAAGCTGTTGATGTACTTGCCAAGGAGATAGGATTGCTTACAGATGAAATTGAGATCTATGGCCAAACCAAAGCCAAAGTACGTTTGTCCCTGCTGGAAAGGTTAAAGGATCAACCAGATGGAAAATATGTTCTAGTTGCTGGGTAAGAATGCACAGTAATGTCATTAATGTCCACTCTTTCCACTCATATTAATATAAACATGCAGCTTACATCTTTTTAATACACTGCACAAATAAGAACCCTGAATGTTTTTGGCTGTATGTTGCTCTCTTCTGAAAGTCAGCAGATTTTGAAATTTTTTGAAGTAATGTAACTTTTCTTCCAAACTGTTATTACTAAAGTAAAGTATATTTTATAAAAGGTAGTTTGTTCTAAGCCTCTTAAATGTTATCTGTTGGTGCGTGGAGTTTTTCTTACTGTTTTATCAGAATTTTAAATGTTTAACTTGTATATTTAAGTCTGCATGTATTGTGGCTGTTTATAAACAAACTTTAACAGAAGCTACATGCTAATCGGTTGATATTAACAATAAATACTCTTTTTATTGAAGAACAGATTACAAAGTTTAAAAAGCCATGTTTTTTCTCTGAAATGTAGACATGTCTCCAGGCAGGCTTATCCTGCTCGCTGTTCCCACAATTACAGCAAATGCTACGCTCAGCAGGAATTATGCGGTTCTCTTCTGAAGAGCTACAGGTTTTTTCTGCATTCAGTGACACAACATTTTTTCATCACCTGGTTTGCTAAGTGGAAGCTTCTAATTGTGAACAAATATGTGGAGGTTTTCATTAATATTTAAATTGCAATGTGTTCTTTATATTCTGAATTAATCTGTATGGTTGCTTCCTTGTAAGTAAAACCAATCAGGTTTAAAATACAGCTTTAGGCTGATCCAGAAGGAGAAGGCTGTTCTTAACTGCCTTGATCTACCCATTCCTCAGCTGGGGTAGTGTTTCACAAACTGTTTCCTTTACTACCTTCCTGTGGGGACAACCTGGATTTCTGGCACTATCTGAGATGGAGCCGTTGTAGACTGAGAGACTTGATGTTACAAAGCTGAGGCAGGCAAGTTACGAAGCCGTCTTCAAAGCTATGTGATACAACTGCAATGTATAAAGATGTTCCTGGAGGACGTTGGAGCAGTTGTTCAAGAGAAGGAAATAATAGCTGGTTGAGCTTTGTTTCCTTCAGTAGAGTTTTATTTTGTATTTTGCTGCTTTGGAGAAAGAAAAGCAGATTCAGCATTTGGCTGAGTTTGAAGAAGGTTGCTAGCATGTACTTTCAGGCTCATGTTGTCACTGCATCAGTTGGGTGCCACGCTGCAGGCTGTGCCAGGCTTCTCTGGCAGAGTCTCGCAGAAGCAGAGGTTATTTGAAAATGTCTGGAGGTGGAAGATAGCATGATGTAAATCCACCCATTCAGGTGGATTTTAGTTGTGTCAGATTGTATGCACCAGTGCTTACGTTTCTTTGTACCACTTTGTCTCCCAGTCTTCTCCAAGGAAGGTATCTCAAGTAATTGTCTGTTGGCACAGACAGAAGTGTATGTATGTGTGGAAGAAATGGGGAAGTTTTGACTAGCAAGATGAAAAGCTGGCAACAAATAGAAAATTGTATCTTCTTAAGTTTATATAACACGTATAAAGACTGAACTGTGTTTCACAAACACATGGCTGGCTTTGGTACCTACACAACTTGATTATGCAATATGTTGCTATTTGTAACTTCTCTGAAGTCATTGCATCTGGTGGAGTGAGTACAAAGCCACATCTGCTGCTCGAGGAGTGCCTGGGCAAGGTGGCTGCAGTAGTGGGAACGTTCTCTTCTGAGAGAGTTCAAAGTTTGACTTTGAAATATTGTACGTGTAAAATATATATATAACTTGTGTTTATGTGTTCTCAGCTGTTCTCATTTGCTGAAATGACTGTAGCAGTCAATGATTTTAAGAAAAGTGGGGAACTGCATCTGGTGGGGATATGTTCAGTACAATGAAAACTGAGTATCACTCAAGTGTGGAAATCAGGGAGTGAAATAATATCCTCAGTTGCCTTCTTCGTCCTCTCCCTGCCAAGGCAAGGTCGACCAAAACCTGCCATTTGGATTATTAAGTTTCTTCACAATAACCAAAGACATTTAGAAATTCTTTAGAATGATGCAGTATAGGTCTTCAGAATAAGTTTTCAGTGCTTCAGAGGAAACATTTAAGATATATGCTTATACTTCAGGGTATTTGGTCTGATGGAAATATTTATTATGTATGATGTGAACTTTTCATATGTGAAAGGAATGAAAAGTGTGTGTGTTCAACAAGCTGCAAAATCTCCAACCTCTGACCACGATGCAGCCAGTGACATTTGTGCCTGTAATTCCACAGTCGGGTTTAAATGTTTCATGATGTCTAGGAATTACAAATATTTGCTGCAAATACTGTTCTATTTTATTCCTGATGTGCTAGAGCCCAAACTTGCTGTTCTGAATAGCAAAATGCAACCAAATATACCTTTTTATCTCTAAGGATAGCTGTATTTATGACTTTTTAAAAAGTTGCTGCTAACTGAAAAGTCTTCTTTGCACTTTTTGAATGCACATAAATACGCCCAAATGCCTCATCCAATACATACTTTGTATGCTGAAAAATTGCAGTTTGATTAACAGATCATGTCACCCCAAAACAGGATGAAGACTTAATTTCTTCATAACTTTTCCATTTTCTTCTGTGTGGGGAGCATTCTTTTCACTTTTTTTCGTTCTCACTTTTTTTTTGTTCGTGTGCATGTGACTTGTTATAGGGCTTGTGTTAAGACACCTTGGTGTCAGAGCCACGAGTTATCATGGAGTAATTAGCTCTTGGGCGTCAACTGCCTGTACACAGGCTTTTAGTCTGCTAAAAAAAAAAATTATGTTGCAGGAGATGTTAACTCAAACTGCCTCCCATTCACTGCAAGCTGAGAGCATGCAAATGAACAAAGCTTGTGCATGACTGAGTAGCTAAGTTTAGTGCCCAGGGTAACTTAATCATGCATTCAAGCATGTAGATAGCATATTCGTAAACACAATATGAAACTAAATCTAAAATTTGTCAGACTTTGTGTGTGTTCCAGCATTTTGTTTTTAAATGCTCCAGTGCTGTGGCTTTTACCAGTTAATTCTGGAAACTTGTTCACTTCAGAAATGCAAGCTGAGGAATAATAGAATGTGGAAAAATTGTGAAATATAATGCTGCTTTTAGTAAGAAGTGTGTTGGATTTTGAGTGCTGGAAAATTTAAAATCAGTACTTTTCACCTAACATTAATAGATTGTTTTGTGATGAACTACCTTTTTGGTAAGATAAAAATGGAGGGAAATAAATACTAACTTAATGCTTGTACAAGTTGTATGATGGTAAATATCTTAGGGACAGAATTTTCAGATTTGGAATTGCATTTTACTTCTAATGGGTACGTATTGGATTGTATTTCTGTTCACTGTATTTCTTGGGCCACAAGGTGCTTAAAAGATAAGAAAAACGGTAGACGTAAAAAAAAAAAAAAAAAAAAAAAAAAAAAAAAAAAAAAAAAAAAGGAGAAAATACCAGTGTGTTGATGCACTGAAACATCTGACAGTCCAAAGCAAGGTCGTGGCTGAGAGAGTTTGTCACGTATTTGTCATGTCGTTGCACAGCTCCTGATTGGGATTGTCTTGGATGGTCTTCGTTGGCTTTTGAGAGTTTGTAGTTGTGGATTCCTCAGTCTGTTCCTGGCTTTGTTCAGTCATTTTAGTTTCACAGTGATCACTGTGCTTTCGTATCTGGAAGCTCCAGTTCTATTTTGAGGATGCCGCTGCAATGTTGTCATAATCTCACCTCGATGATGTGACAGGAGTTGCAACACTTCTGGGCTCAGAAATAAGTTTCTGACAGTTGTAATCTTGCATGGGAGATGTATGTAGGTGAGGCTGTCATTTATGGGAACTCGATTGCCCATGCCCTCTGTAGCTAGGCTTCGCAGGTTTCCATGTGCATCATGGGAACGGTGAACTCGTGAAAATCTTTGAAACTGCTGATACTGATGAGTTGAAGATAGGAAATTTGAAAGAGGAGAATTGTCACATATCCAATAAAGTTCTTGCCGGAGTCACAACGGCTGGGGTAGCTGTGAGGAGGTTACAGCTGGTGCAGTGTGTCATCTCACTGTTTGTTTATTTTCTCTTTGGGAGACCTCATGTAGCTTTCCCACAGAAACAGCTCCATTGTAAGCTAATGTGATGTATAACAAACAAACAAAAAGTCTGCATGTTCTTATCTTTGTTTTGATATACATGAAGAGAGAAGGCTATCCAGTGTTACGGAAGACTTTGCCAAGGAGATGGTGACTGCTTGGTAGGTGGCAAAGTAAGAAGTTTCAAGGAGGAAAATGATTGTGGGGTTTCTGTGTTTAGATTGAAAACATATTAAAGAAATCTGAAGAATAATGCAAATGGGTGTAAAAGTCTCTTGAAGTTCATTAAAATTTACTGTATTTTAAAGGAGTTTTTTCTTCTAGATTTGCATAAGGTCAAAACACAGCATTGCCCAGTTGAGCTAAAGTTAGCCATTGGCAGTTGTAATTTTATACTCATACGAGCTAGTGACCTAAGTTGCAAGAGTGTAGGCTCAGTAGTGTAGCCAGCAAAAACATCTCAATGTCCACAAAGCAGCTTAAGTGGATTATTTTCTTTATAAAAACTGGTCAAAGTAGGCCAGGTACAAAAGGGAAGATATTTAAAATAAGCCTTCTAAGGAAATTATTAGAATAGAAATCTCTCTTAATTTTGGGTGTGTGTGTGTGTTTTTTTGTTCGGCTTTTTTTTTTTAAACTAATATTTAAAACTGAGGTTCTGGTAACTATTGAAACTCTTAAATAACTGTTTAGCTCTTAAGGTTTATCTTGTAGTCTCCAGGCTGCTGCTGAGCCTCTAAGAATCAAAGGTGTCCTGCCAGGGCATCTCGTGTAAGATGAGAAGTTGGGGATAGGTAAGTGAACTGCCTAGAGCAGTCTGGCTTCACTGAATACTGTGATTTGCAGAGTCCTCGTGTTTTGCTAATTCTGTTAGGTGGAAAGAGACTGAAAAGTCAGGTTCCTGGTTTTGACTTCTCAGGGGTTTGTGCCTGTTCCTACCTGCTGCAGTAGATGAGGTTTCTTGGGAGAGTGTTACCCAAGGGCTGTAGACCATTTATGGAAGTCCGGTTGCTGGTTTTCTTCCTCCATTACAGCTGCCTTTAGACATTTTGAGCCTTTAGATATTCATCTGAGTAATTCTAGTTCCAGGAAAACTAAGGATCACAGGGCTTCTCAGAAGGGAGAGAACAGGTTAAAATGAACAAACCCATCTGAGGAACACATTGAAAGTGTAGGCTGTTAAAGCCAAGCAGATTTGATGAAGTCAAGGTCCTGTCTGCAAGGACATGTCCGTTTACTGCTGCAAACCATTGTGTGCTTGCATGAGTGCACTGGTGAAAATAAACTTGCTCTAGTTCATTTTTACCCCCACTTTGGTGGAGGCTGGTTCTCCCCGAGCGCCACATTCTCAGTAGGGATGTGGCTGGTGCAGAGTATCAATGTTCGGGAAATTCAGCAGAGGCAAGATCTGTTTCTCCTAGTTTGATCAGTGAGCAATGGTGTGTTTCTCTTTTTGTTCTCTGGAAAAAAGGTCCTTCTCATAGAAAATTCCCAGTGCTTTCTGGCTCATATTACATAGTCATTTAGAATAGGACAGCCGGGTTACCAGAGCATTTTAGTAATGTGGCGCTTGATTGTGTGTATCTTCTGGGACAAGTAGATACTATTCTTCATGCAACTACCAACATGCCTTCTGGTTATGTGTTTGTCAATTCCAATTTCCTTTACTGAATAATAGGCTTTATCTTTAATTTTGCTTGTTTCATAAGAGTTGTAAAGAGTCCCTGTGCGGCTGTGCATGCCAGGTCAGCCTTCTGCCATGTTTTGATCTGCACTTGAGTAAATAACCTAGCGATGGTGTCTCTGAATTCTCTCGAATGTGAACGTTGTGTGTCTGTTTAAAAATAGAGGTAACCACCGATAAGAAGCACAATACAAGTTGTTCTGTTAGCAGCATAGCTGTTGTGTGCACTGAGTTTTTGGGGTTTGTGGGAAGTCCTTTACTGGTAGCTTCCAGTAAACAGTTATAGGTGTCTTTTTTGTAGCAGAATAGTTTGGTGGGTTTTTTGTTTAGTTTGTTGTTGTTGTTGTTGTTGTTGTTTTTTAAATAACTAATAGCTTAAAGAGTTATTATCTTCTTAGGTCTTTGAATGAGTGCAGTAATGCCTCAAGATTACTCATATATTCTTTAAATCTGGCTTTAATGCACAGGAATAAGAGGATCAAGTAAATGAGATTAGGGCAATAGACAAAAGTGAATGAGACAGTAGGAGAACAAGGAGCAAGGAGAAACCATGCTAATAATGATTTGAATGGGTTTTGGGCAACCAGTGTTAGAACAGTAGTCAGGAGGGTAAAACTGGTAGTGAAAGTGAGTTAACCTGGCTGTGATGCTGTGGAAGAAGCATCTTTGTACAAAAGCAAGGATCCTGGGACAAAATGGAGATGGCAGAAATGGTGGTGGGAAAACCAGAAGCTATCATTGTAGCAACAGTAAAACCGGGAGGGCTCGCTGTCATGACAATGTGGAGATTAAAAAGTACCCATTCTTCTAGGAGCTGCAAACATGAAAGTGAAAGAAATGAAGTAGCATTCTCTGCTCCTGCAGTAGATCAGAAGGAAATAACAAGGCATTGTATGGATAAAAAGATGACAGGGACCCAAACCACTTTTGAGAGTAGATAAAATGGTTTTTGAGAGTAGATAAAATGGATTCTTCTCAGGATATGCTCTAAATCTCCCACCTTTTGTTGGCTCAACATAGATATTTTGCTAAAAATCTGTGAATTCCCTTTTAAGTCAAGGGAGCGCAGTTCTAGGAAGGTGGGATGACAAAATAGTCTGRATAGTAAGTTATTGACGATGCTTTAGAATCTGACGGTTGGCAAACATGATATTATAAACATGGGAAAAAATTACTAAAAACAAATGCCCAAATTAAGTAACCCATGTGCTACATGGTCATATAAGAGTAGTTCAAAGCTATCAGTAGACAAAATACTATTTCTGAAGAGTCTCAGTTCAGGGAATCTCTTATAGATGTACTAAACCYCATTGATTTCACTGTAACTTGAGTTAAAACATTACTTTTCTGAATAGGAAAATTCTTTTCTAGAACAGTATAGAAGATGTTGATTTGGCTTGCCTCTTATTGCCCAAATTTTTCCAGACATATCTAACAAAGGCTTCTTTTTTTAACAAAAAGCCCAGGATCCGATCATATAAAAGAAAGATTTGTGACAAGTTAATGTTTTTCATGTGTTTACATTTTGTGGGACAAAGAAGGGCTTTTGTCAATCTGTGAACTAACTGAACTAAGCTGAATCTTAAAGGCAAGGAAACAACACAGATGTCTCCTTGCATTTGACAATTTTGCTAATGTTTTTATGCCATTTGAATTGTGATCTGAGGATAGCAATATCTTGGAAAAACTACTAGTTGGGAGAGGAAGTGTTTCCAATTAGAGCTAGATGTCTTAGCTAAGTTTTGAAGAGGTTATAGGATAGGGGTTCCTCTGACTAGGATGTGTGTGCATGCTTGTATTTCCTTGGGAATGAACATTAATTCTTAATGTCAGCTTCACTAAGGTACTTAATTCTCTGCCAGTAGTGAAGGCAGCAAAGATATGAATGGTTACACTTTGCCAAAAAGTAGGACTTGTGTGAGAGTGGTGTGAGTGGAAAAAGGACTGGGGCTTTCTTCTTTTGCCAGTCAGAAAGAGAAATGCTGTGCCTCAAATGAATCATTTGAATGCATTTTTGGAGACATGAGATGTGTTCATACTTTAAGGAAGAAGAAAAAGGAAAAAAAAAACCAACACCCCGCCACTTTTAACATGGATAATAAACTAATGTGCTGACCTTGAAAGTAGGGAGGACATCACTGAAACAGGTCTGTCTCATTCACAGAAGGCTGATGGAAGTTTTCTACTTGCTAAATCAGCTGTCATTGTCCCTTCATTGAAGGGACAAGAATAAAGTCTTCGAGTGGAGGTTAGAGTCTCCGATTCAAGATTGGATGTCTTTCTAAAATTCTGTCCTGGTTCAATCATGGTCTACATGTGTAGCATGAGGTTTTTGAGCTTTTGTATGGGAGGTTGGACTGTGATTGTAATTGTCCCTTATCACCCTTAAACCTGCAAAAATATCATGAAACATAAGTGTAAAATAAATCATGTTCAGTTGAATATAGTGACTTTTGTGTCCTGTTTTATTTAAAAAGCAGTTGATCTGTCATTGTTGAGGGTTATGATGACATGGGAGCTGGAGAGGGATAGTTGAGCTCTACAAACAAGTGTGTTGGTTATTTAATTCAAAATATTCTATTATTTCATTCAAAGTTTGAGCAGTGGGAATAAAACATCTCGTGCATTACTACAGAAAAGTATTAATACATGCTCAGAGTATCTTGATGGATGGTTTGTTAATGAAACTGGTGAGACTTGTGCTGTAATAAAAACGTCTAAATTCTATATATTCTTTTTAGAACTTTTGCCAAAATAATCTTCTCTTTTTCTGCTATCATAGTAAATTGCTTAAATAGAAGACACATGTATACTACCATTCCAGCCTGAGCTAGGGGCTGACATTGTGGCAGTATTTTTATGGAGATAAAGTAATCTTATTGAAATTTGCTGTACAAATATTCTTCATTGAAATCAAAAGCTGTAAGTTCTGATATCCTTAGCCAGGCTGACATCAGCAAAGAATTTGATTAATGTTTTTTCTTGTTTTACTAGAATAACCCCTACACCCCTAGGAGAGGGGAAAAGCACAGTCACAATTGGTCTCGTTCAGGCGCTTACTGCACACCTTAACATTAATTCCTTTGCTTGTCTGAGACAACCTTCCCAAGGACCTACTTTTGGAGTTAAAGGTACATAATATTGGCAGACTCTGTGACCTCTTTCAGATTAAAAGGAAATACTGCTCTTTTTTTTGCTTTTTTTTTTTTTTCTTCTTCTTTTTTCTTTTTTTAATTCCTTAGTTACTTCACTAAATCAGTGGATTGTCTGAATGGTAGCATACTGGATTTTTTTATAAGTATATAACTAATAGATAAAGGTTTCTTGCACACGTCTTCCTATGCAAGGTTCATATCTATGTTCATGTACTTAACGTGTATTGATAATGCAGATAAAGCCCAAACATAATGAAAGGCATGGGGATGAGTTAGCCAGGAGGAGTTTTGTGTGAGTACACACCCTTCCAGCCACTCCTCTGCTTGGAGACTCTCTAAAGTTGTCTCTAAATGTTACTGTTTAATTCTTCCTTGAGAAGGAGTCCTAAATCCGCTTGTATTGATTTGAAATATCCAAGCTAAGGAAGTTGGCAGTTATGCATATTGTTCAGCTGTGTCTGCATCATACGTTTGGCTAGGTCTGAACCTCTTCTTTCTATTCTTCTGAGTTGTCCCCCCTAATCGTGGGCTGCTGCCTTTTTGCCTAGAAATCCTTTAAGAGCCTGAGGGCCAGGTAAGAGCCAGCCAGAGTTCAAGCCTGTCTTCAATGCTGATAGGAAGTAATGCAATCTTTTTTTTTGCCATTTCTCAGCTGAGATTGGTGCCTAACTGGGCAAGCACTCCCCATCTGCTCTACTTTGCTTTGCTGAAGTTTAAATTAACAAGTTTGATTTCAGCTGGAAGGCTCCTGGTGCTTGGTGTTTCTCAGCCTAGACTGGTGCATGTGAGTGCTTTAATCCCTCCACTGAACTTGTGCGTAGGCTACAGCGAACTCCTTTGCCTGTACCCTGAGAGGCAGTGGGGAAGGAGTGCTCAGGCAAGGGTGTGAAGGTTTCATTCAGAAGCAGTGCTTGCTTGTGACTGCTATGTCTTTCCACCCAACAGCTGCATGTGCATGACTGTGTCCTAAATCTGGGCAGGTAACCCTTATCTAGCCAAAGTCTGGGCCAGCCATTATGTGTAGGCTTTCATTTCAGATCAAAAATTCCCTTTTTACTGCCTGCTGAAAAAAGCCAGCAATGTTTAAGGAAATCCTGTTTATTTGGGTGCATCATTGATCCCCTAATAGAAATCAAAATGCTGAGTAATGTGTCATCAACACTGTATGTTTCACTTTGTGTGTTTAAGAGTGGTTGTTTCTTTCCAAAACTGGTGTGAGTCTCATGTGACCATGTGCTTTCCTGTGCAGGTGGAGCAGCCGGTGGTGGATACGCTCAAGTGATTCCCATGGAGGAGGTGAGACAGCGGGGGAGGCAACAAGTCCCTGTCCCTCTGGGAGGGGTGGGCAGGCCGAGGTGGCTGATGCAGCACTTGGTTGGTGGCGATGGTCTCCCTGGAGAATTGGGGTGGTCCTTGCCATCTCCACGTGCGTGCTGTGTGATGTGGAGGGGCTGCGGAGTGGGGGTGCAAAAACGTTGCACAGATACTGTACATGTTTGTAACATCTCGGCTATCGTTCACATGCTTCCTGAGAAGAAAGCCCGCTGTCCATGTGTAACATACAAGACAAAGAGCTGGCTACTGCTAATTTTTTCCTTTTATATCCACATCTATTGCAAAAGAGAATGAGAAAGCATTACTTTTCTGGTGGAGTAGAAAAAGGCAGGGAGGCCCAGGGCTGGTGGGTTGAGGAAATTTCTTTCTCATATGTAGATTTAGTATTTCTTTTTAGCAGAAGTCACTGAGTGTGGCAAAATGGACTTGTTTTTAGCCAGGCTGACCCTCCTGTGGTAGTGGGAGACATGCCCAGAATACTGTGGAGGGGTGAATACCACAACTTTTGCTAGATAAGTAAAAGGAAGATCATTTGGCTCAGCAACAGTGATGAAACAGAGGAGTCTCCTGTGAAAAATTTTTTTTCACAGGTGCAGGCTGTTGGGGAGCTGCAGGGGCTGGGGCTCCCCATGGGGGTGGCTGGGCAGGGCCTGGCAGCCAGGGTCTGTCCCACCCCCAGCCAGGAGCAGGCAGCCAGGGGCACCGGGACAGCCCCAGCCTGGGCATTGGGCACCTCCATGGGGATGGGCCGAGGCCAGGCTGGGACGTGGGCCTGGCTTGGTGGGGCCCATGGCTGGCAGGGYAGAGCTGTGGGGAGCTGGAAACCAGCCCTGCTGTGGCATTGCTGGGGCTGGGGCTGACGGCCCTGGGGGCTGATCATAGAATCATAGAATCATTAAGGTTGGAAAAGACCTCTAAGATCATCAAGTCCAACCATCAACCCAACACCACCATGCCCACTAAACCATGTCCCTAAGCGCCTCATCTACACGTCTTTTAAATACTTCCAGGGATGGTGACTCCACCACTTCCCTGGGCAGCCTGTTCCAATGTTTAACCACTCTTTCAGTAAAGAAATTTTTTCTAATGTCCAATCTAAACCTCCCCTGGCGCAACTTGAGGCCATTTCCTCTCGTCCTATCGCTAGTTACTTGGCAGAAGAGACCAACACCCACCTCACTGCAACCTCCTTTCAGGTAGTTGTAGAACGTGATAAGGTCTCCCCTCAGCCTCCTCTTCTCCAGGCTAAACAGTGCCAGTTCCCTCAGCCACTCCTCATAAGACTTGCTCTCCAGACCCTTCACCAGCTTCGTTGCCCTTCTCTGGACACACTCCAGCCCCTCAATGTCCTTCTTGTAGTGAGGGGCCCAAAACTGAACACAGTATTCGAGGTGGGGCCTCACCAGTGCCGAGTACAGGGGGACAATCACTTCCCTACTCCTGCTGGCCACACTATTTCTGATACAGGCCAGGATGCCGTTGGCCTTCTTGGCCACCTGGGCACACTGCCAGCTCATATTCAGCCGGCTGTCAACCAGCACCCCCAGGTCCTTTTCCGCCAGGCAGCTTTCCAGCCACTCTTCCCCCAGCCTGTAGCGTTGCATGGGGTTGTTGTGGCCGAAGTGCAGGACCCGGCACTTGGCCTTGTTGAACCTCATGCAGTTGGCCTCAGCCCATCGATCCAGCCTGTCCAGGTCCCTCTGCAGAGCCTTCCTACCCTTGAGCAGATCGACGCTCCCGCCCAAGTTGGTGTCATCTGCAAACTTACTGAGGGAGCACTCAATCCCCTCGTCCAGATCATTGATAAAGATATTGAACAAGACTGGCCCCAAAACGGAGCCCTGGGGGACACCACTCGTGACCGGCCGCCAAGTGGACTTCGATCCATTCACCACAACTCTCTGGGCCCGGCCGCCCAGCCAGTTTTTTACCCAGCGCAGAGTACACCTGTCTAGGCCGTGAGCCACCAGCTTCTCTAGGAGAATGCTGTGGGAGACAGTGTCGAAGGCTTTACTGAAGTCCCGGTAGACCACATCCACAGCSTTTCCCTCATCCACTAGGCGGGTCACCTGGYCATAGAAGGAGATCAGGTTGGTCAAGCAGGACCTGCCYTTCATGAACCCATGCTGGCTGGGCCTGATCCCCTGGTTGTCCCRCACATGGCTTGCGAGCGCCCCCAAGATGAACCGCTCCATAATCTTCCCCGGCRCYGAGGTCAGGCTGACAGGCCTGTAGTTCCCYGGGTCCTCCTTCYGGCCCTTCTTGTAGATGGGYRTCACATTGGCAAGCCTCCAGTCGTCCRRGACCTCCCCCGTTAACCAGGACCGCTGATAAATGATGGAGAGTGGCTTGGCAAGCTCCTCCGCCAGCTCCCTCAGCCCTCTTGGGTGGATCCCATCCGGCCCCATGGACTTGTGAGCGTCCAGGTGGCATAGCAGGTCGTTCACYGCTTCCTCCTGGATTATGGGGGGTTTATCCTGCATGTGGGGTCCTGGGCCGCGGGGAGCCCCGGGGGGCCGGGCAGTCAGGGCTGGTGGTGCCCCTTGGGCCCTGGCACTGTCAAAGTGAAAGAAATGTTTTCTTACCTCTAAATTAATCTGCAGCTCTTCTCTACCCACAATTAAATGGATTTCTGTTAAAGATGGCGTCATAGAATAGTTTGGGTTGGAAGGGACCTTTAAAGGTCATCTAGTCCAACCCCCCTGCCATGGGCAGGGACATCTTCAACTAGATCAGGTTGCTCACAGCCCCGTCCAACCTGACCTTGAATGTTTCCAGGGATGGGGCATCTACCACCTCTGTGGGCAATGTGGTCCAGTGTTTCACCACCCTCAGCATAAAAAATTTCTTCCTTATATCTAGTCTAAATGTACAGTCTTTTAGTTTAAAGCCATTCCCACTTGTCCTGTCGCAACAGGCCCTGCTAAAAAGTCTGTCCCCATCTTTCTTATAAGCCCCCTTTAAGTACTGGGAGTCTGCAATGAGGTCTTCCTGAAGCCTTCTCTTCCCCAGGCTGAACAACCCCAACTCTCTCAGCCTTTCTTCATAGGAGAGGTGTTCCATCCCCCTGATCATTTTTGTGGCCCTCCTCTGGACCCAATCCAACAGGTCCGTGTCTGTCTTATGCTGAGGGCTCCAGAGCTGGGCACAATACTGCAGGTGGGTCTCACCAGAGCAGAGCAGAGCAGAGGGGCAGAATCACCTCCCTCGACCTGCTGGCCACCCTTCTTTTGATGCAGCCCAGGATACAGTTAGCCTTCTGGGCTGCGAGTGCACATTGCTGGCTCATGTCCAGCTTTTCACCCACCAGTACCCCCAAGTCCTTCTCGGCAGGGCTGCTCTCAATCCCTTCATCCCCCAGCCTGTATGGATACCGGGGGTTGCCCCGACCGAGGTGCAGGACCTTGCACTTGACCTTGTTGAACCTCATGAGGTTCACACAGGCCCACTTCTTGAGCTCGTCCAGGTCCCTCTGGATGGCATCCCTTCCCTCAGGCATGTTGACCGCACCACTCAGCTTGGTGTCATCTGCAAACTTGCTGAGGATGCACTCAATCCCACCGTCTATGTCACTGATGAAGATATTGAACAGTACTGGTCCCAGTACGGACCCCTGCGGGACACCACTCATCACCGATCTCCATCTGGACATTGAGCCGTTAACCACTACCCTCTGGATGTGACCATCTAACCAATTCCTCACCCACCGGACAGTCCACCCATCAAATCCATATCTCTCCAGTTTAGAGAGAAGGATGTTGTAGGGGACTGTGTCAAAGGCCTTACAGAGGTCCAGATAGACGACATCTGTAGCTCTTCCCATGTCCACTGATGTAGTCGCTCCATCATAGAAGGCCACTAGGTTAGTCAGGCAGGACTTGCCCTTGGTGAAGCCACGCTGGCTGTCTTGAGTCACCTCCCTGTCCTCCATGTGCCTTAGCATAGTTTCCAGGAGGATCTGTTCCATGATCTTTGCAGGCACAGGGGTGAGACTGACTGGCCTGTAGTTCCCCGGGTCTTCCTTTTTCCCCTTTTTTAAAATGGGGGTTATGTTTCCCCTTTTCCAGTCAGTGGGAACTTCACCGGACTGCCACGACTTCTCAAATACGATGGATAGTGGCTTAGCAACTTCATCCGCCAGTTCCTTCAGGACCCACAGATGAATCTCATCGGGTCCCATGGACTTGTGCACCTTCAGGCTCCTTAGATGGTCTCGAACCTGATCTTCTCCTACAGTGGGMGGCTCTTCATTCTCCCAGTCTCTGCCTTTGCCTTCTGCGGCTTGGGCGGTGAGGCTCGAGCACTTGCCAGTGAAGACGGAGGCAAAAAAGTCATTGAGTACCTCAGCCTTCTCTGTATCCCGGTTAATGAGTCTCCCATTTTTTTCCAGAGAGGGCCCACATTTTCCCTAGTCTTCCTTTTATCCCCAATGTACCTATAGAATCTTTTCTTGTTGCCCTTGACGTCCCTGACCGGATTTAATTCTATCAGGGCTTTAGCTTTCCTAACCTGATCCCTGGCTGCTCGGACAATTTCTCTGTATTCCTCCCAGGCTACCTGTCCTTGCTTCCACCCTCTGTAGGCTTCCTTTTTGTGTTTGAGTGTGTCCAGGAGCTCCTTATTCATCCATGCAGGCCTCCTGGCGTTTCTGCCTGACTTCCTCTTTGTTGGGATGCATCGCTCCTGAGCTTGGAGGAGGTGATCCTTGAATATTAACCAGCTAGCCCTAATCGAGGGCTTCTGAAAATCACATGCCGGCTTTGGAAGGAACCAGTTGGGTGCATGCTTTCAAAATACTCTCACTGTGAAAATAGCGATACTCTGACTGAAGTGTCGACCCTTGCCTAGCACAACATTCACGATGTAAAGCTACGTAATCCATGTGTTTATGGACAGGCTGGGTCAAAGACAGAGATTAAATGTAGACCGTGTGTAGTGTTTCTTGTCAGTTGGCTGCTGCCATCTGAGCTGGGTGCCCTCCTTAGCCTCCCTCCCTTGTCCTCAGCAGGCTTAGCCTTGCACCCAGGGGCTTCAGCACACTGTAGTTGACAGTGGAGTTTTGTGTTGGCTTCCAGAGCGTAAAAAGCAAGCGGATTCTCTGGGCAATGGGGTACATAAGGATAGTATGGCTAAGCTTATGCATATATTCACAGTGCTTGTTTGGAAATGCACACTGGTTTCACCCCAAAAGAGTCTAATTTAGAGCTCAACAAAACCACTCCATGGCCCAAACTGGTGAAGGACCACCTTGAAAGTGCACAGCTGGTCCAAACAGAGCCTTAATGTAGCGCTTAGTTACATTTTTGATCCCCTGTTGCATGTGAGTGTGAGCACAGTCAGGGGCTGGTGTCTGTTGCAGTCAGTGCCCCTCCGCAGTCAGTGCTGCAGTGCAATTAAAACTGACCTTCCGCCGCCTTCTGTCACAGATATATAAAAAATACAGTACCTACCTAACACAAGTCCTAACCTAATCTAAACTGCTGATTTCAGGTTTTTCCACAAAACTTTGTTGGGCAAACTTTGTATCAGCAAAGTTCATGCCTGATCAGCTACGGGCTGTTCTCCCGTGGCTAGCAGAAAGCTGGCAAACACCCCCCAAAGCTGGCACACATGGTGTGTTCTGGAGGATTCAGCAGAAATCTGCACCTCTGGTCTGGGACAGACATTAAATACTGAGTAAACTGATTTAGTATTAATGATATGGAACCATAGCCCTTGACTTTTCATTCTTGGATCATTTAGCAAAGAATAAAGATGTCTGTGGCTTTGTTTGGCTAAACCAAGGGTAGTTTACTACATACTCAGGTGAAAACAAGTCATTTGTATAGCTCAGTGTATCTTCAGCCTGGTAATATTTCATCTGCACTGATAGGTGACTAATCTGTGCTGCAACCTCAAGGAGATGGCAGCGATTGTTTCTGCTAATCTGTCTGAGATTAATAGATTGAGTTAAATGGTTTCTTATAAACAGATTTTCTTGTTTTCACCTTCTAGTTCAATCTTCATTTGACTGGAGATATTCATGCTATAACTGCTGCGAATAATTTGCTGGCTGCTGCTGTTGATGCTAGGATCTTGCATGAGAACACTCAGTCTGATAAGGTGAGAATTATTTTCTAATATCCACATGGCATTTTTTCTTGTCAATGTTTCAATAAACTACATTTCAAAGCAGAATAAGTTGATTATCTTTTTATATTTTCACCATGTGAACAGAAACTATTGCTGAAGCCGTTCTGTATTCTGCTGGGAAATTATGCTTATAGAATATATTTTTTATGGTAAATAGCTATCATAAGATAGTCTTTAAAATAAGGATCTTATGCCCAGAACCTTGTCAACTATTTCAGGCTGTTCTAAATAGTCTAATAAAAGATGTTTTCTCTATATATAAATCTTATTCTTTTTAATAATTTGTATACTCCTTTTAAAGCTAAAAATTATACTTCTGATGTATACTTGGGTGTGATAAACCTTAAGAAGAAGGGGTTGTGGGGAAAACAAACTGCATCCTCTTCCCTCCACTACATCTGTTGTGACCTTAACACAAATGATAACTTGAGTCTTTAACGGGAGAAAGTAAAGGAAGGAGCTTCCTTTTTTTGGCTACAGTGTTAAAACTSAGTGGGGTTGTCATATCCCCTTTACTTGGTACAGCACAAATGTGCATTTAGGTCAGTTTGCAAATGATAGTTATAGTTTGAATATTGGACATTGGTTAAAGTTTTAAATGGTTCCCAATTTCAAAAATAATACTTTTTTTTTTTGGTGAAACATAGAAACACAGTCATTTTGGTAATTGGATTTAGACTGTTAAATCATAGGCATTGCTCAAAAACCTACCACCTTTTCAGAATTGTTTTTTAGATGGCTAACCAGAAGTCCACAACTTACGTAGTTGGGGAATTCTTACTGAAATTAGTCTAGATAAAATAAAAGCATTAGCTTTTTATTTAAATAGTACCTGGTTGTAACTTTTTTTATTTTATTAACTTCTCATGTGTTTTTTCTAGGCTTTGTATAATAGACTGGTTCCAGTAGTTAATGGTGTGAGAGGATTTTCTGCTATTCAGCTTGCCCGTCTGAGAGTAAGTTGTTAATGTACTCTCTCTTCAATTATAGTATCTCTTCATAAAATGCACTCTCTTATGCAACTTGTTTAAAATTATTTGACRTATGGGACCAAGTTTGTATAAACCTCCCTCATGAATTTATCAAGTCCAGACATTTTTCTAAAAGCATCCTCCTTCAAGTAACAGGATCTGGGTCTGATATTATTTTCATAACCAAGATTTTTGCTATTCTTTTCTCCTGAAATAAACCAATAATGTTTTTAAATGCTGTGTCTTTCCTGATGAAATATTAAAGTTTTTAAAATACTTTTCCTGTTATGGTAAAGTCACGTTTGAAAGCTCACATTCTTTGGTCTTGCAATATTTTCTGGTTTTGAAAGTTTATTATAGCATATACTTCTGGGGTTTTATTGATGTTAATTTGATAGTGTTCATCCTTTGAGGGGTAGAAGTACATTTGAGTGCATAGTATATTTTTGCATCCCATCTTGCTTCCTGAATGCTTCCAGAAGAGCTTCCTATGCAATTCACGTATGAATAACGTATCTGGATTTGAGGCTGCCATTCTGATAAATAACGAGAGAGCAACACAGTCCACTCCAGCGTAGGGGAAGGAGAATATGAACCCCTTGAATATGAACCTTAAGGACAGCTTCAGTTTTCTGCTTCCAGTTCCATGTTTGTTGTTGGCTTTTCAGTCCTGATCAGTGTTGTTTTAGAGTCACCGGATGGCAATGGATAGCTGCCAAGTGTGCACTTGGAATTGGGGGGTGGAAAGGAGGATAGAGGTAATATCAGCTTCTGTTTTGAAAAAAAAAAAAAAAAAAAAAAGAAAAGAAAAAAAAAGTTTCTCATAACATTTTAAGCTTTTGTGCCACTCGCTTGAAAGACAGTAAACTAAAATGTGGATGATGCTTGCTTGCCTCTGTGGCAGAGTAGATCTCACAGAATTTTCTGTCAGAATGTTGGAGTATTTTTGTTTTGTCCTTGTTTACACTGTGTGTAGGGTAACAGGTAGAGGAGGACGGGGAGTGGTTTGGTTATTCATGACATACCAACTATCTCTGCAGTTGAAATGGATTTCTCTCTCCTCACATGAGCTGCAACTGAGTAAAAAAGTTAGGCTTTATAACTTTCAAATACATGCATCATAATGTCCAATATAACTGAATTATTTTGCTGTGAATTATTTTTAGTATAACGATTCCTTATACCTTAAAAAAAAAAAAAGTAAAAAAGATATCTTTATGGGATGGGGTTACATTTTTTTCAAAAGAGGATTATTAAGATTCAAACTCCCCCCTTACATGTGTGATTTGGACTTGGAATTACAGAAGATCCCATGCAATTTTTTTTTTTWTTTTTTTTTTTTTCAAACTCCTTGTCTAACCTCTGGAGCTACCTTTCTCATTCCCCTGCTCCTCAGCTTTTTGCTCTTTTTCCCAGTAATTATTATTTCAAGACCTCCTTACCTTACCTCCTTTCTAACTACTTCTATCCCAGTCTTTTCTTTGTCTCATCCTCCACATCAGCTCTGTGTCTTACTCCCTCCCATCTGCATCCAGATCAGTCAGCTTTTTTCTCGCTGCTTAGATCTAGTATAGATGTTGTTGAGACCCTGGGAGGGATAGGCTGCTTCCTTTGCAGTCCCAGTGCCCAGCCCTTCTTGCAGCAGTTGAAAGTTACAGAAATGACTGAAAATTTTGCTGTCAACCCTCTGTGGAAAAATGCTCTGGGCAAAATGCTCTGGAAAAATGTATGCGGGCAAATGCCTGATACACCAAGCAGGAGGGATGAGCACTGAACTCTGACTGACATCCCTCAGTAGAGATGCTAACAGGATATTGCTCCTTTCTTGATCTGCAACTATCTCTTAACTATGTCAAATTGGATTAAAATTGGCCAACAGATTAGAAAAATATGAATACAGGACTGGCAGTTGAGGACATAAGCCTTCCTTCATTAAAACAGGGGTGAAAAATCTTAGGGTACCAAGTGTCAAAACCTGCAACCTGTTCTCAACAGCTTTTTGCCCTTCTCGGTACAGTGGGAAATGCCCCAGTGCCTGCATCTGGATTTGAAAGCATCCCTCACAGTCTGAGAGACCAATCCTCAAAAAGGAGCATAGTGAAAACAGTTTTAATACTCTCAAAAGGATGTCCCCAGCTTTCTAGAAATAACTGTTGGTTTAAACAGGGAAGTAACTGTGGTAGCTCTTTGAAATAGAGTCTTTTTAGACTTTCAGATTTGCTTTATTTTCAGTCCTGAAGTGTAAGCATGTTGGTTAATTCACTGAGGAATGCCTTCTAATGCCAGAGTAGATTAAGATTATTTTTTTTCTAAGACAACAGTTCTTAAACACAGTTTTCTGATCCATCTTTATGTAGATTCACCTAAAAAAAGGTTTGGTGTTGCAGAAATAGTGAATCTGTAAAAGCCAGGAGGTATTGGCTCTTTCATTATAAGTGACTGAGTTTATGGATGATGGGCTCTTAAAGCAGAAGTTTTTATTTCATTCAAAGGTGATTCACACAAGACAACGCATGGGTCTTTCAAAGACTTCCACAAACTAGAGCAAGCAATTAATTATCTTTTTATTAGTAACTGATAATGTTGAATTTTTCCCTTTGGTTTACATTAAGAGTTTCTTCTGTGTAAGAAAGAGATTGTTAATTTAATGGCCTATGAGTATTTCTCCTTTTTTCTTTCATTTGTCCATCTACATTTGCCTGTATTTTAGTTACAGGTGGTTTCCTATGTGCTTTTTTTTAAAATAGTTTTGGTCCTGACATGCTTCTTTCCAAAATGCTTGCTGAAAGTGGGGGTGATAAGCCAGAAAAGCTATACCTTTTGAAGCAAAAAAGCCACTTCATTGTGTTTCTTTAACTTGTTTTTGCGTAGAGGCTGGGAATAAACAAGACTGATCCTGGGACTTTAACAGAAGAGGAGATCAGCAAATTTGTGCGCCTTGATATTGACCCATCTACCATAACGTGGCAAAGAGGTATGTAGTCAAAAAGCCTCATTTCAGCTTGGATTTAATTATAACTTATTTCCTAATTTGCTTAATTTTACCTGAATCAGAGCTGTTTCTGCTCTCTGACTGTAACAACAACCCATTTGCGAGTGGGAAATGTGGGTGCGTAACAAATTTGGGTGCAGTATGTTGCTCTAAACGTGGTCAAATATCTGCAGTAACTCAAGAGACTTTGCTAATATTCTGAAAGATAGATTGCTCTGACAGTTTAAGTACACCCCTTGTCTCTCTCACATTAGATAATACATCTTAAAACATATGAAAGTGGCTTCTCTGTGCATTTTACAAATCTTATCCATTCTTTTCTTAACTGTGTCTGTTATGGTTTTAGATTATTTGTACTTACTCTACTTGATTTTCATCCCTCATCCTCCCCAGCGCAGCAGTCTGGGTGGCTCGGAGACTAAATAGGCCTCAGGGATTATGTGTTTTTCCTGTTTTTAAAGTGTCTTGAGTTGTTTGCTTTGTTAGGAAGAAGAGGTGAAAGATGTGGTACAGTTTCAAATATGTATGCCAAGCAAACCAATATCCACTCTCACACCCTTAGACAACTCCCCTCTGCATTTTCCAGTGCTGGTGCTGGGTTAAATTTCAGTGTTTACATCAACTTCTGTATCTTTCTTTTTCTTTTTCAAGCAAGTAAACTCTGCATAAAGTTTTGAGCTAAATTCCATTGGATTTTATTTTCTTCCTAAGTTCTCAAACACCAAAGTTATTAGTTCAAAATCATTGTTAAATAGAATATATTGTGATGCTCAGAGAAATAAGGTGAATCTATCAAGAAGTGAGGAGTCTTGGCCATGCTTTACTCTGCCCTTTGTGTGCATGTCATCTCAGGCTTGGGATATTTTTCTCAAGATAATACTGGGGGATGTGGCATAAGATGTTTTTTATTAGTCACACAGTGTGTCTGGAAGAGACCTGTATTAGGATGAAGGAGTAATATAAATATTTAGTGTAGTATGACTCACCGTTTTTATCAGCACGGGTTTGGGAGGAGGCAACATTACTCAACAGCTGTTAACCTCAAGTGAGTTATTTAATTCATCTCAAACAATCTTAGTGAAACTTCTATTCCACGCAACTCTATATGATGTACATATCTTAAACATTTCAGAAAAAAAATTGGTTTTAGGAATGTTTTAAATAACTTGGAAAATGTTTTATTTGGGACTGTTTCTGCAATCCATATGTCTGTGAAGCTTGTTACGTACCAGGGAATTTGTAGGGCAGAAGAGAAAGCTATCAGATTGTCTGAAAATTCATTTTAGTCAGGACCTGGTTCCTTAGAAGTGTCAACAAGCTTAAAGTTCATTGTCATCTTATACTAACTTGAACAGGTGCAACATACTGAAAAGAAGGAAAGCTTCCCCCTACTTACCCTTCCCCTGGTATTCAGATCCTGTTTATATCTTTAGAGGATAAGGAAGTAGATACATTAAACCTAACACTTGGTTGAACCTAAACTTCCCTGAAACGTTTACTTTGGGTAAGGAAGAGGGAAAATTTGGAGAAGGAAAAATTGCTTTTGTGGCAAAACCAATTATTTCTTCTTTTACTACTTCTAAGTGCAGCTGTTGGAATCTTCCTGGAGAATGAATTCTGACCACAGTGAGAAAGCCAGTGTATCCCAGTGACCAGAAAGAGTTGCAGGGGTAGTTAATAATTTCATGGTAAGGGTGTTCAGGTTACATGATTTCACTAGGAAGGGCCAGATAAAAAGCAACCCGCTGGCTGTCCAGGCTGGTGGGAAGGCTAGTTCCTGCTCTCAGCAGTGCCTGGGTAGGCAGGAAAGACATTTAGGTCTGCTTAAGGCTGCTCGTGAGACTGAGCTTCCTAGGAGGAGAAGGGGTAAGTTTGTGCTTGAGAGATCAGCTTGCCATATGGCTTCGTGGTGGCATATGGTACCACAGCTTGGTATGAGGCTACTGCTTCCATGTACCGGGCTCTGTTCTGCAATTTCTGCCAGTACTGTAGTATTTTAGAGTACGATGGTATATAAATAGAAATGAAAATGAGTTAACTGAATCTGTGTTGCACCATCCCTTAAATGGAATTCCTGAAGAAATTAGGGGCCTAAATACCACATAGTGGGAAGAAGGCACGTATGGTATTTACAACAGCCCCATGAGAAATACCCAAGAAGGGGAAGTGGCTTAAACCTTGCTTTTCTCCCAGCTCACTCGCCACCCTGAATTGGGGTTGTGTAGGATTGAGATTCAAAATCCCTCTTGTTCTTGGGTAATTATGTTATCCTCTTCTGTACAGAAAAATCTGTTAATCTCCAAAAGCAGCAGGAAAAGTGGGAGGAGGTGATTTCACTGACCTTCAGTACAATTTCTTTGGAGGTTCCTTGATTCTCTGCTTCTAAATGAACAGGGCTCAAATCTACATCTACCAGAAGATTGACTTGATTGCCAAGCTACAGGCTGAACAAGAGTACCTTCCACCCTTTCTTTTAGGGTTGATGCAAATTGAAACATTTGTAGGGCTAAAGAGCCCGTAAGAAAGAGGGAGCCTATTTTTGCATTCTGTAGGGATTGCCGTTCCTGGGAAGGAGAGGTCTTGGAGTTTGATCTTGTTTTCTAACAAACAGAAACATCCTTCTAATGTTTCTTCCTAAGAAACATCCTGATCAGTTCTCGGCAGATGAGAGAGCTCTTCGATTATTCTCAGTCCTTCCTTTTGGTTCCTACAAAGGCATGTTTGAAGTTGAGTGTTGTCAGTGCAGAATTGGAGAACTTGGCTTGCGATGATTGTTAGTGAAGTTAGCAATTCCACGGGATGGTTTGGACATGCCCTTGCAGTACCAAAAGTGTTTCCAGGTTAGAAATACAATTGTCTGAAATTGAAGTTGTGTTAAATAGCAGATGGTTGATCTTGGCAGTTGAAAAAAAACTTCCTTTGAATGCTGTGCAGCTGAATGTGGAGTTAGTTACTGTGATGTGCAAGAAAGTGACTTGTCTGGAAGAACCAATCTGACAACATAATCATCCTTTAAAAGAGAAACAGACCAAGTTTAACCTACAACATGCAGTCTTAAAATCAATTCTTAACAAGTCAATGACGAAGCAAATGATTTGAAGTAGGTCTGAGGTGCATTGTATCTACTAAGACATTTTTCTTATGTAGGTAAAATACTAATTTGTATGCTAGAATATTAAGAATCTGTTAGCTTCAAATACTGTTCAGAGAAATTGTATTTGAGTTATTTCAGCCTGTCATCTAATGGTATCAACTAGAAGGGAGAAGCCAAGTCAGTGCTAATGCTAACATGCAGGAGTGTGGCTGTCTGGTTACACTGTTCAAGCAGCTGAATCTTACATGCATAACAACAGGTATGCCTGGAAAAACCCAGATCCCCGAGTCCTTGATAACATGTTTGCTTTTGCTATTCCCTTATTTCAGTGGTGGATACAAATGACAGATTCCTGCGCAAAATAACAGTTGGGCAGGCAAATACAGAGAAAGGATTTGTCCGTCAGGTATGTAAAGGCAGTTAATATATCTCATTCTGGACAGACTTTGCTTTAGAGGCTGAGAGAAGTTTCTGCACTTCTTTCAGCATACCTCTTTGAATTGCAATGCTAACATCTGTTGCTGTTGTATAGTGTTCTTGCAGTGAAACTGATTGTGTTAATGAGTAACTGAGTCTGAAGTTTCAGAAACAGAAACCAATGCATATTGCACAATGTGTTGAAAGCACTTGAAAAAAATGCATATGTTAGGGGTTCAACGCTGTCATCCTGTGGGTATAAAAGGTGCCCTTATGCCCTCATAAGGTTAATTTGTATGATTTTTCTTACTTTTTTTAAGTCCCTCAAGCTATTTATGTAGTATTTATGCAATTTAAATTACATTTAAATTTAATGTTAAAAAACTGGGGGGAGGGATGGGTCATGTGTTGTTGGTCCCATTGGTAAGGACTGAAAATGACCATTAGCTTTTTATTGAGAGTTTTCATTTCTCTATCATGCATCTCAACTTTGGGGTCTAAACTGTAAGAACTTGGAGCATGTGCTTAATTTTAATATGTGGGCTTGAAGGGATAGTTCAGAAAATGAGCATGTGTGTACTTTTCAGCAGTGTAAAAAGCTAACCTACATTACTGTATGAGAGCTTCTGGAATTTTATTAAGAACTTACTGATAAATTGAAAGCTAGACTTTTCCAACACTATCTGAACAAGTGCTCCTGGTGTCATGTGGGTAAATCCATTTCTGAAACAATGCAGTGTGGAACAGCAATGCATGTGATGCATTGTAATGTGGAGTTGCTCCTAATTCAATGAAGATATTGTAATCTAACATTCTGGATCATGAAATTCATGGGGTTCTGACTATTTTGAGTTGAAGTAAATAGCTATTGTGATAGAGATAAGGCTTTCATTCATTTTGGAAATCCTGTCTTTAATTTTTCTTTATCATTTCAGACCTCTTCCAGGCTTTGTGCCTAAATAAAGAGACCAAAAAATAGCACTAATGTTTTTGCTCAATTCAGCAGGTAAAACAGTCAAATTGGAGACAAGAATTTAAAAGAGAAATCATAGAATCATAGAACGTTTTGGGTTGGAAGGGACCTTAAAGATCATCTAGTTCCAACCCCTCTGCCGTGGGCAGGGATACCTTCCACTAGAAATGCTTGCTTGTTTTGGTTTTAAACACGTGGGATAGAGACTTTTCTGTCTATAACTTACAGAAAACTCAATATTAGCTAATATTCATCTCTGATAATGGGTAGAGACTACAAAATATTATACTTGGTACAAGTTCCTTGAACGCTTGAGACGTTTTCCTATGTTTAGATCTGTTTCAGTGACGCAGTGTGATTATTAGCTTTGAGCCAGGTTCTGCCAGCCTTATTGTGCAGCATTTTACCACTGTAATTATGCTGCTGAGTTAAATGTGGGTTGTTTTATTATAGAGTACTAGTTGACATATGACTGTCAAGTGTTGCTTCTGTACTGTTTTGGCTAAAATGACTTTGATGCTTTCAATTTTGATGTGTTGGACTGATGCATATCCATTCACATTTTAACATGGACTTAGTGACTCGAGAAATAGAGAACAGTTAGGAAAACTCATTTCAGAGGCTAGCCAGAGATCCAGAGAAAACAGGACTTCATAGTTAACAGATGCATTTTATAAATATTTGGAGTGATGTTCCAGCACTCTTAAAATCAATGACACCTGTGTGAAATGGCAGAGCACAGCAGGCACAAAAGTCTGCGTTTTAATGAACAGGGATGCTGTGGTTTCTAAAGAGTATTACATGACTGATGCCCTTGATCCTGCAATTGAATCCATGTGGGTGGATCCTTTCATCAATAGAGAACTGACTTTACTGCTAAGGCTTCTGTCAGCACTTCATAGGTGTATAGAGGTTATTAGAGTTAAAATAGCACCTGCTACCACAGTCTTTTGTGCCTGTTTTTTCAATTAAATACTATGTCACTCTTCGAGCATCTACCTGGGATTGTTTTTCCTGTCCTTTTGGGTTTATATAGAAACAAGGATAATAAAAACTTATTTTTTGGTCTCCTGATAAACATCCTGATAAAGTTAGATAATGTTCCAGTATACGGGTTGGGCATAGATTTCTCAGGCTTATTTCCTGTYTTACGTATGCTGCAATGACTTACCAGGGACATTCTTAACTTCAGAAAAGGTAGGAGCATCCATGTCATTGCAATGCTAACAATGT
Organism: Phoebastria nigripes; assembly: GCA_035582835.1. Classification (NCBI taxonomy): domain Eukaryota; kingdom Metazoa; phylum Chordata; class Aves; order Procellariiformes; family Diomedeidae; genus Phoebastria; species Phoebastria nigripes. The sequence goes on from JAYKAV010001367.1 coordinate 1,455,809, forward strand.
TYATTGTGTACCCAGCTATTCTGTTATGTATAGAACTGCTTCCAGGGAATACAGAAAAACTGCTTTGTAACTTCAGCATTTCATTTGAATCCCTAAGCTGCAAATCTCAATTACAGGATTATTTTTTGTTTTCCATGGTATATATCTCTCCCTGTCTGTGCCCAATGCAGAAAAGTGCTCAGGTGTCTTCCGAAGTTTTGACTAACATGCAGGTACATAGAGGTCAGCCTGAATAGAGCTACTCTGGGCTGTAGCTGTCAAGACAGAATCTAAAAGCAGGAACATAGGTTAAAAAAGGGCAGAAGCTGTTAAAGTACTAGGCAAATGGATAGGAGTGGTAAGGGGTATATATGTTGAACAATTCTCTGTGTAGATGCTTCTTAAAAACAGGCAAAGCCCTCAATTTGAACAGATTCCTCCGGTATTAGTCAGTATGGGATACATCTGGTAGAGGTCTGACACAGAAACAGTCTTGGGGGCTTTTTTTTGCATAGATAGCAGTAGGATGTCAATTACTACATTTTTGTATAGACTTTAATTGCTGGAGATGGAGAGATTGCTAAAGAAGCTGTAGTTCTTGTTCACCCCTAACATTGCATTCCTATCACATAATACATTGGTGACTTTGCCTTTCTTCTCTGTTTATGTTCTGACAGCATGTGGCCCGGGCTTTACTAATAATAAATTAGTACAAATACTGCTAATGTATACTGCAGGCTCTTAAAGAAAAGTAAGGACCACAGCTTATGTTGTGCTGAAATACTGCACAGTATGGATGTATTTCTACAAGAGCAATAGAACTGGTGCCACATATAGTTCTTGGGGTTTTTTTAACTTATATATTGTTCATTTAAAAAAAAAAAGAGGGGGGGACGACAAAGATATATTTTACATTATAGGTCAAGCACAAGACCTAGCAGCATGCACTCTAAATTTTGAGTTTATGTAGAAAAAGAATGATCAAATGTAACAAGAATGTTTTTGAAACCAGAATAAAAAACTTTTGGAGAGCATTACAGGAAAAAAAAAAAACCCACAATGCTGTGCTCATGCCAGTAAAGCTCAAAACACATCTGGTGATTTTCTTTTTTGCCACAGAAGAAAATTCTTGGTCCTTCAGGGAGCTTCTGCTAAGGATAATGTGAGCCAAGGGGCTAAGCATTCTGCAAGACTGGTCCCCAAGTAAATAAAGTGTAACAAAGAACATTAACGAGGGACTATAAACAAAGTGTTTCAAGTTACTCTAGTCTGAGTAATCTCAAAAGCTGTAGGTTACAATTTAGAACTTGTTTGAATTCCAGTGTGAAATCTGTCTTTCCTGAGTCTATTTCTGACGATTCCCTGTGAGTATTTGATCTGACTTTGATTTGATTCATGATTCTCATTTCTACTTTACAGGCTCAGTTTGATATTGCTGTTGCAAGTGAAATTATGGCCATCCTGGCACTTACCACCGGCCTGCAAGACATGAAGGAGAGGCTGGGGAAAATGGTGGTGGCTAATGACAAGAAAGGAGAACCAGTAACAGCAGAGGATTTGGTATGTTCAGTGCTGTAGACCCGTGAATAACCTCTGATGCATTTGTTTTGCCTCTTGAAGCATTAGAAAGGCAGGTGCATGCCAAGGATTTTGCTTTGAACAGCACAGTCAGATATCGAAGAAAGATCATCTTCTGGGCCAAAACTTGCTCACAATGAGAACAAGATGTAGAACTCATTTCTCCAACTCTCTGGTAACATGTGGTTCAGGAAGTCTCTGGTCTCCATAACCTACTTGGATAGTTTTCTGCAATTCTTAAAGCAAACAAAGTTGGTGCTGGAGGGAGTCAGAGTGCAGGCTCCCATTTGAGAGAGCTGGTAATGTTTGCTACTGCACTTGTAAAGTGTGCTCAGATGTTACAGTGATAGTTACCACATGAATGCTTATACCACTAACTCAGAATGGAAACAAGCTATTCTTAATTCATAGATTGCTGATAGTGCTTGGGACAGGCTTATCTCTTCACATCATCAAGACTTTTTCTTCCTTACCTTCATTAGTTAGTTGCTGTTTCCTCATTCCCTACTTCAGCTTCTGAAAGAAGTCAATATGTTCTTCCTTTATATCAAATTCTAGCCCTTATAGCCAGGCTGTGAGTCAGTAAACAGTGGTTGGAAGCTCACATGTGTTTGTGTATGGCAGGTTCTGGTACAGCCAGAAGCTACCAGTTAACCCTTGCAATCCAACTGTATGCCAGGAGTAGGCTCACTGTGACTGGCACTAGTTTACTGTAACATTACATTACTTGAATTCTGAAGCCTAATTGCTAAATTAAGTTCATATATTGCAGATTGACAGCACACCCTAAATACAATAAATATGATAATGCTTTGCTTTTATGCTTTTTTATCATCTAAATATATCCTTATAGCAACTGTGGTATGTCTTGGAGCCGTGCTTTCATGCCACCCTTCTGGCAATGACTGCTTGTAACACACAGACTATGTGTGTTTTTTCCTGTTTGTCCCTTTTATGTGGACATCTGCACAAACTTACTGCATTTTTAGAATGAGCAAAGGAACCAGTATCCTGCCTTGTCAGCAAAGATAGCAAATCCACAAGCCAGGAATACCTTCACAGCCTTAATCCATTTCAGTTTAATAAGGAAATGAAAATATAATATCTAGCTTGCCTGGATTTAAGATTGAAATTAAGATAAGGGTACGAAAATTTCTAAGTACAGTCATCATTAAAATGCAAAGCAAATTAACTACTCCCCATTATGCAGGAGACATGAAGAACTGCATTTAATATTCTAGCTGTTGAAGTTTTGATTTTCCTTTTCAATTGCATAACTTTGTCTTGGCCAAATGGGGGAGGGTGGGGAATGAGTTACCTTATAATGCATGTGCAAAAACATTAAAATAATTCAGTGTCAGAATTAAAACTACATTTGAAATACATTATTTTAATCTTGATGCTACTTTTGTATGAAGGTACTTTAATGTATTAATATTGCAAAATATTTGACCTGTCTTYAACCACTTAATGCTAATCAGCTTGATGAATGAAAGCAGTTGCTTTTCCRTAGTCTGTTTCATCTATAGTTGCTCTGTGGAAATACAATGTTAGGGCTGAAATTATGAACAGCGCACAAAGAACTTTAAAATTTTTTCCACTATGTCCCTAAAATGAAAGTAGTGCTCAGCAAAATGTCTGTTATTAATTTGGTTTTCTTGGCCTTTTTTTAAACAAACTTCCTATGCTTACCATCTCAATCGTTTGGTAGTGTCACTTGTGCTGAACATATGTTTCTAGTTCTTCTTTAAAGCAGTGTTCTATATTATACAACAGAAGAACTGCCCAGAAAAAAAAAATTCATCATGGTGTCAAGGATATGTATTATGACCATCTGCAGCTATGCTGCTGCATTCTTTTTCTTCTGCAGGTTCTCTTCTTCATACCGTGCACAGGGAGGACTTGGGTGCATATCATGATTGTGAAGTGCAGAAACTCCTACCTCCTTTGTTGTGGAGTATGTTACAAATGAGAATGAGAACTATGGGAAGAATAGGAAGGTGGTTTCATGGTTAAGACAGAAAAATGCCCTTTTGGAGAGTTGAATTCTATTCCTGTGTTTTTCACAAAGCTTATGTGTGATGCTGTGTCTGTACAAACTGATTCTTACAGTACATGAGGAGTTGTGCATTCCTCAATCTGGCTTGATAACCCAGGAGCTAAACAGCTGAAATCTATGGAAAGGGAAACACCATCAAGAACTTTGAACCAGGAGAAATTATTTTATGTTGTCTCAGGTTCAGCATCCAAAATTGGTGAATACTTTTGAGTTTGATCCTTGTGTGTGCCAGTTTCTCTTCTGGAAACAGGACCAATTGTTCATTACTGCAAACTTACTAATATTGGTGAAGAAGTCAAATGCCGTGGTGTTGGGATTTAAGAAATGTCGAAAAAGGAAATTAATAGTGGGTTTTCTTACTGAGATTTCTTTATCAAATTAAATATTGGTTATGTTGTACAAGGGGAGAGAGCTTATGAATAACTGTACTGCACTTGTGAAAGTGTACTGTATAAAGTTGAATCCTCTAGAAACAATAGCAGGAGATGTATAATCAAAGACCATACTATGTCATGATTTGTATGTACAAAGAAGATAAATTCAGTTCTATCAGGTGGCATTTCATCTCTGTTCCTGGTTTCTTCCCACAGGTGGTCAGTTTGTTTGAACAGCTTGCAACTAAACCTACTGTTTCTAGACTTTAAATGCAGTATCTACTCTTCCCCCTACTGCTTGTGCTGCCTATGTTGTTACTATGCTTCTGCAAGCCCAGCTTTTGACCCCTCTTCATTTGGACTGTGCAGGTTGTATCTCCTCCTTGTACATGTTAGAAAAGGATTCCTGTAGGATCCAGGAGAAGAGATCTTTGCTTATGGTCCAGATGTCCAGACCCAAAGCTGGACCAGCCTGGTGCAGACTGTAGATACAGTTGTTACACCCTAGGCTGTAAGCACACCGCACATTGAGGCTAAAGCTTTCTGGGCAGGGTGCGGCAAGGCTGAGAGTTCACTAATGAGTATCTGTGAACTGTAATTTTCATTTTCCCAAGGTTCATATCTTCAGCAAATTTTCAGATGTGGTAAGAGGTTTGATGTGAAGCCATTCTCCACCTGAATTTTCATCCTTCTTTTGAGTCAGGGTCAGAGAGGAGGTAAAGCTTTATAGCTCAGAAGGGAAAGATCTCAAGACAACTGAATGTAGGAAAAACAATATACATGCTTTTCAAATACTCTCAATCCAAGAACAGTTCAATCATTTTGACTTAAGTTTTCATAAAAAAAAATCAAGTTTAAAAGCCTGAATCTATCATAGCCACTTGACATGGAACATTTCAGCCCAAAGAACTGCAATTGCATATAGTTTTAACAAATTTTAAAGGCAGCTTTATCATGGGAAGTACCACACAACCTGAATAATGGGTGGTGGTCAGTCCTCCCTGTCACTTAAAAAAAATTCTGGGGTTCATGTTTTATATGTACTACCCATATATTTATGCAAGTTTAAATGTTTGACAGTAGTCTTTAGTTCATTGGAATCTATGTGAACCAAAACCACTAAACGCTTCTCTGTGATTTGTTTCCAGATGTACACACAATATACTTCACAAAAACACAATTGCTCTTAATTTTGACTTTATATGCAATATATTTATAATAATACAATAGTAAAACCTAAAATACACATTGGCAGATATAAACCAGATGCAGAGGCAGGCTAGGAGTAATAGAAAAAAGATAAATTGAATATTTCATGAATTGAGAAGACTCCTTCCACAAGAGTAATGGATTAAATATCTATCCTCTATAATGGAACATACAGAAGTCTTTGCCAAAATGTGGTGCTCATTGTATAGTATTTTGAAGACTGAATTGCTTTTTGGCTTTTACAGTGTAGTAGAATTTTGATGGACACATGCCATATCTTTATGTGAAATTAAATGGGTATGTATGCCCTAGATCAGTATTTCAGCAGCTATGAAAAATATTAAATAAATATGTCGCTATTTTTTTAAATAAGACTTCTTCTCAGCTTACTTTCTGTGCCATGCTGTTAGATTTCAATAATTCCAGGACCAAAAAAAAAGCTTCATATTTACTTTTATAAATGGTCTGTCAGCTGAATATATTTGGTTCTCTGATTCATGAGAAACATTGTGTACATACTTAACTTTAAACACAAGTGGTTGCAGTTCTTCTCAGCTTACGGTTTAGGGATTAGTTTTTTACAGAACTGATACTGCAGAAAAATATTATCATTTTGTTAAAGACTATAGTTTCAAATGAAGGGAAGTTACAAGTACTTCATTATTTTTCTTATCAAGAAAAGGGTTTTTCTCTGCCTTTCAGTCTGTGTAACCCTTATTCATTTCACAGTAGTTACTCTCAATCACCTTCCTTGTCATCTAATGCTGGCTTTCATTTCCACTCTTGCTAGACTTCAGAGACTGCTCCACTGGAAGTTGCTTTGAAAGTATTTTGGTTTTTCATCTAAGTTTGCCTTTCCTGTGTCACTTGTGTAATTTATTTTGTGCTCTATGATCCTATGATCTTTGCTGTCCTGGGGAGCATATCTGCCCTGACAGCTGGTGGATAGATGGAAGGGGTATTATTTTCAGAAGTACTTGGGATCAGTTCCAGGAGGGAACTCAGGAGAGTTGGGTGTCCACATACATTCGATTTGGAGTCCTACTTCTTTCTTCTGACAGTGAGTTAGTGGAAAGCTAATGAACCTTGGGCTCTCACACACTTAATTGGTGTGTAAATGTCTAAGCCTCCAATTCTTTTATAAAAAAATTTAACTACCTTCTCTGAACTGGAAATTGGAACCTGATTCCTTAAACAGCTTTCAGAATCAGATTGGGGGGCTTTGAGTGAGCTGTGGGAATTGTTTGCTAGCTGCTTGGAGGATTGGGGATATGAAGGAATGAAAACTTTATTCCAACAGAGTCATGTCAGATAGATATGAAAACTTTATTGGCTGTTTAGCTTTTAAAGACTGTTGTTGACACCAAACCTGTTTAAGAACCAATGAAGGCAGATAGACATGATGTGTGCTGATTGGAGTCTTTGCATCTTTTTTTCTTTGCTTTCAGCTTCAAATACAATGAGTTGTTGTGTCCAGAATGCATATCTAATATAGATTAAGTTTCCTAAAAAGATAAAATGCATAGGAAGTCTTTTTTTGTTCACTAATTTTATCAGATTGGTGAAGAGCTATCAGAAAGCAAAGGAGTCAGGATTTGAGCCATTATTGTCTAGGAGGGGGAGGGGAGAAAAAGGTGTCCTGATTTTATTTTATTTTTTATTTCTCCCCCAAAGTGTTCTTTCCAGTCAACATGGCTTGGGTCAGCAAATAGCTGTTTGCGTGCTTGCTTTGAATGAGCTGGTGGTCTCATCCAGCATGAAGTAGACAACGGAAACCCCTAATGGGGATGGCTATGGTTGGCATGACCTAACACTTGTCAGTCCTGAGGCAGGTTTCCCAAGAAGAGTGCTGGGGCTGATCCATGGCTGCTGAGGTGGTTAACCTTGCCGTTGACCAGTTGGAGGATCTGATGTAAAGTTTTCCATTTGGCTTTTTTTCTCTAGAAAGTTGAATAGCTATTACAATTGCCTTTTACGTGGTAAGATTGTGAACTATCTCAGTGTTCATGTGCTGAAAATTATCAGCAGCTGTTTCTCTTTCAGTGTAATGATGAATAGCTGTCGTGGTTTAACCCTGGCAGCACCTAAACACCATGCAGCTGCTCGCTCACCCCCCTGCTCCGGTGGGGTGGGGGAGAGAATGGGGAGGGCACGAGTAGGAAAACTCACAGGTTGAGATAAAAACAGTTTAATAATTGAAATAAAACAAAGTAGGACAGTAATAATAACAGTGATAACAACAACAATATACAAAGCAGGCGATGCACAATGCAATTGCTCACCACCCGCCGAACCGAACGAGAGCCTGGGACCCAGGGGCCCCCCACACACCCTTAGTTTTTATACTGAGCATGACATTGCATGGTATGGAATACCCCATTGGCCAGCTGGGTCAACCACCCCAGCTATGCTCCCCCTGCCAGCTTCCCATGCACCTGGCAGGGCATGGGAGGCCGAAAGGTGCCCGGTGCAAGCACCACCCAGCAGCACMCAMAACATCAATGGGCCATCAATGCTCCTATTATACCAAACCCAAAACACAGCGCACACCCCCAGCTACTGGGAAGAAAGTTAACTCTGTCCCAGCCGGAACCAGGACAATATCCACCCCTTATTCTATACCATCTACGTCATGCCCAGGTCTCACATTTTCCAATACATTCCAATGAATCATCATCATTTTTCCTGCCCTTCGAGATATACACAGATGTCATTCCCTTAGTCTATGGGCCATCCCTCTAAAATGTCCATTGAGCTCATTTAGTCCATGACTTTTGGGCTCCATCTGTCATAGCAGGCTTTCAGGGCAGGAGAGATGGTGTGTGGTGTTGGATTGCTGCATCCTGAAGCCAATTCTGGTTCCATTATCACTGCGCTCGTCTGGTTTTCTCATCGTTGCACTTTGCTCRGTTTCATCAGAGTTCCTTCTTCATTAATCTGGGTATTCTTACTGCAACACCTTTGATATGACATACAGCATTATATAGCAATTAACATCATACAATTCAGTTCATTGGTTATTTTCACCCAAAATTAAATCCCCCTGAGGTACACATCGGACTTCCCCATCCTTTTGCATTACCCACCAAGTACACCCAGGTCCTTGAGCAAAAGCAATCCCACGAATGGGTTTTCCCTTGCCTG